>VXBT01001871.1:0-101976 GCA_013400235.1 Oriolus oriolus
TGCAGATAGGAGAGATAACCCAGACGGGCAAGACGCAGCAGGTATCATCTCCTGGCACCAAAAGGTCTGCCAGGTTAACAGATGTGGGAAGAGATAAAAAAACCACAGATGACCAAAAGGCCAGTTTTTACACTATAAAAGTACTATAGTTTATCACAGAGGCAGAAGGCTCTTACACACTCCTTGGGAGCATGCGAGACAATTTCTTCCCAAAGGTTGGACACAACTTCATGTTTGCTTTTCTGGAAACTGAGGGAAAGGATTTTGATGTGTGCCCCTTCAGCAATTTTATGGTAAGAAACATTAGATTCTAAGTTATACTATTTCTTAGCTAGCTGCAAATTTAATGGTACCTTTAACTCTGCGTGTATAATACTAGTATAACCTTTTGCCTTATTCCTGTGTAGTAATAGTCTGTTTTAAGTCTTATATCTGTTAGTTTTGTGTCTCTTAAACAAATAATTCATTCTATAGTAGACTGAATCAGCTATTATTAAAGAACTTAGGAATGAGAGTGGGTCTTGGGGTGCTGGCCACCTCAGTAACGCAACTGCCTGCTGCCAGACGCCTGAGCAAAAGGCAGGGATTTATTTAAACCCACATCATCCATTCATAACACAGTGATAGCACCTCTGGGATAATGTGTTCAAGAAAGGCATAAAAACTGCAATTTTAGCTGGAGAGAGGTATGAGACCATGGGGGAAACAGCCCTGCACACACCAAGGTGAGTGAAAAAGGAGGGGGAGAAAGTGCTTCAGACACCACAGCAGAGCTCTCCTGCAGTCCGTGGTGAAGACCATGGACCAGCAGGCTGGACCTCATGGAGGTCCACGATGGAGCAGATATCCACCTGCAGCCTCTGGAGAACCTCATAAGGGAGCAGGTGGACGCACCTGAAGGAGACTTGACCCCATGGTAACCCTGTACTGAAGTAGGCTCCTGGCAGAACTTGTGGCCCCACAGAGAGAGAAGCCCACACTGGAGCAGGTTTGCTCTTAGGACTTGTGACCCGGTGGGATATCCCACGCTGGAGCAGTCTGGTCCTGAAGGACTTGGGAGAGACCCATGGTGGAGCAGTTCATGAAGAACTGCAGCCTGTGTGAGTGACTCAGTCTGGAGAAGTTTTTTGAGGACTCTTTCCCATGGGAGGGACCTCATCCTGGAGCAGAGAAAGTCTGAGGAGTCTTGCCCATGAGGAGGAAGGAATAGCAGAGACAATGTGTGATGAACTGCATCAGCCCTCATTCTATGGCCCTGCACTATTTTGGCAGAGGAGGTTGAGAAAATCATGAGTAAAGTTAGGCCTGGGAAGAAGGGAGGGGTGGGGGGAAAGTGTTTTAATATTTGATTTTATTTCTCGTTATCCTGCTCAGATTTCATTGGTAATAAACTAATTTCCCCAAGTTGAGTCTGTTTTGCTGGTGACAGTAATCCTGGGTAATCTCTCCCTGTTCTTACCTGGATCCATGAGCTTTTTGTTAGATTTCCTCTCACCTGCCCAGCTGAGGAGGGGGAGTGATAGAGCAGCTTGATGACCACCTGGCATCCAGCCAGGGTCAGCCCACCACAACATGAAAAACAAAGGCATACTGGACTGAGTCAAGCGGAAGGTTAGCACAGTGGTTTGGGAGCTGGAGCCCATGACTAGAGAAGAAGCTGAAAAAAGTGGGTATGTTCAGGTTGGAGAAATGAAGATTTATGGGGCACCTTACTGTTGTCTTCAGCTACCTAATGGGAAAGTACTGAGAACATGGAGCCAGTTTCTTCTAAAAGGTAAATAGCAAAGGACAAGAGAAAATGAACATAAACTGAAACATGTGAAATTCAGATTCAGCGTAAGGGAAAAGAAAATTTCTATGATTGAGGTCAGACACTGGAACAAGATCCTGGAGACAGTCTCTAGAGACAGTATCTCTGTCTTTGAAGATACTGAAAGTAGATATGGGCTCACGCAAATTATTGTAGTTGACCTTGCTGTGGACAGAAGGCCTCCTGAGGCCCTGTCCAACCTACATGATATCACAAATCTGTGATTTGTTTTGGCAGAGAACATAAGATGGGCCATAAGTGTTTTATTCTCTGTTGTGGCCTTAAACATATAGAAATGTAGTGAACATGTAGACTTCTATATTGAAGATGCTTGGAGGAATCTCTCTCATCCTGTCTATTCCAAATCCAGCTAAACACCATTCTGCTTTGTAACTTCACTTAACTTGATCGTACAGGAGGATGTTTAACTCTTTGGTCATCTAACAGTATTCCTAAATACTAAAAATTTTGAGAACTGCCATAAAATGAATTTAAAATATTATGTGGTTTTAATGTGAATTAGTCATATAATATGAAAATTAATTATCATGAGAAGAAAGGGCATTTGAGAAATGGAAAAAACCCCGAACCCTTATTTAAGCTCTATTTTTCAAAAATCCCAGAACAGAACATGATGCTTCTATTAGTAAGATAACACAGTTTCATTTCCATTACAAAGATAGATTTAAGAATGTATTTACTGCTGTCCTATTGAAAGAATCTTTCATTAAAATGTTTTCTCAGCTAAACATTGTATTTTTGCAAGTATGATTTCTCTGCAGTTGTCAATAAACATCTCAATTGCATACACAGTTCAGAGCCCAGCAGAAATGTTTACATGCCAGCATTTCAGATCAAGAAAGAAACTCCACACTCTGAGTGTTAGTATTCTTTAATAACTGTGGAAATTCAGATATGGAGTAAGCAAGTTAGTAGGCTGATGTAAGTCACATGCTCATGCCACATTCTTCCTGCTTTTCTTTTTTTCTTTTTTTCTTAAAGCTACTAGAAGAAATAAGCATGACAGAAAAATAGCAGTCTAGGTCACATTTCTCATTCACTCTCAGTAAATGAATAGTCATATCCCGTTAATGTAAAACTGCCTAAAATTAGGACAGAAGCTCAAGATCCACAGAATTTCAGAGCTTATTTTAGAAAGGAATATATTCCATTTAATGAGGGAATTAAATCCTTTCATTTATTGCACGATTTGAAATGAAATGCTTATGCACAACACAAACTATCTAAAAAAGAGGAAAGGGGACAAACCGGAGAAAGACAGGACTTTTTGGAGTCTTTAATAGTGTTCTTGTTTCCATGGAAACCCTGCCAGTGTGCTGGATAGAATCCTCTAGGGAACTGGTGATCACATGATGCTTCCTAATTGTTCAGCAACAACTTATTTTTCAAGTACAGATCTTCACTTAATACCACACTTATATTGCCAAAGAAGGATACAGGATAAATTTCATAAAAAGAAGAACAATATAACATGAAACTACCCTACACAGAAGGACGAGATAATATTTTTGGTTGACTTACACCAACTCTACTGTTTCACATTTTAAATGTATGAAAATATATTTAAATATATTAAAAAATAAGAAATTAAGTACTATAGACAGAAAGCAATCCAGTTTTTAAGAAGCAATAGAATGTAAAATGTTCCAAGTGACTCTATAAAAAACCTCCTAAATCTATTCAAGCTGAATTGCACCCAGCCATGTGCCACATTTGGTATCAAGACAATCTATGCAAACACTGCAGCTTCTTTTTTTATAAAACCTGAGTGAGAATACTCTCATTCATCTATCTGAATATTTAGTAGAAGAAATACTCTGCATATATACACATGCATGTACAAAATTTTAGATTTGCTTCCTGTATGAAAAACACCCCATCATACACACTGAACCTAAAATCGCTGTCATTTGATTTGAGTCCTGAAACACAGAACATACCAACTCTCCAGGCACTTACAAATAGATGTCTGAGGCCTATGCCTTGAGACAGGGCTGTCCTCAGTTCCTTTCTTTCTGTGGGGTAGCTTGTGCATCAGTCTTAGTCTTAGATAGACTTTCATACTTGTCCTCATTAGCCAGCTCTGCAAAACAGTCTTTACATGCTCCTCATTTTTGGATTCTGCATAAGGCTTCAGTTTGCATAGGCCTACTTTGCCTATCAAGTATTTGTTCACGTTAAATACTGTCAATTGTTTTCAGAGCTTCTAATCTATAGTTACAAAATAAATCTCACAGAGGTTTGCATCCTCTGGGCAGGGGCTGTTATGAGACCTTTAAAATTATGTGTTGACTGTTTACCTACCTGCTAGAAGTGTCTGTGGCTTAATCAGTTAATTTATCTTCATTTGCTATTTGGGTTTGCTTTAGATTTTGATACAAAGATGGAATGGTAGTTTAACAACATGAAATCTTTGGAGGTAGCTATGACAAATGTTATAATTAGACACGAACAGTTTATCTTCACAACTCCCTAAATAAATAGATGACAGGGAGAGGAAAAAATGCATTTTTGTCCTAGAATTCCATATTCTTTCCTAAATGTACAAGTCATATGACAGACATCATTAACTTCATGAAGTTTCTTTGTTTGTAGGATCTTAATGTTTATATCTTCACTTTTTACATATTTTTCTATAAATGTGTGTAATATTTATCCACTAACTGAAAGCTTTTACCTAACAGAGATATCTGATCAGTGTCCAGAAATAAATGTGCTAGAATTGCTGATAAATTTCAAGCTATTTTTCAAGTGTATCTAAATATTGATGGCAAAGCTCTTTGCCAGCAGCTTCTTGATTTGGACCATAGATCTTTCAGACTATTATGCAAATGATTATACAAAAATTAAGAAAAAAGTCTGATCTTTAGAAAGATTGGAAGAGTGAAATACTGGGGATGATGGAAAAGGGAGCTGTTAGTGTAATTATTTGTACACATTTAGCAAATCTCTTAAATGGATCTTCTATGTTCTACCCTAGCCAGAAAATGGCTGAAATGCAGCAGAATCTACTAAGCCTGCCAACTCCTGCGCTGACATTGTGCAGATTATACATTAATTTATTCTTGGACTAGAGGGCTACAAAATCACTATTGTCTGTAAACCACTTGCAGAGTGCTGGCACAAAGCGGATAATATGCAACATTGGAATTTATGTCTGAGAGAAAATTATTTGGCTAATAGCAAGATCATTATAACATCCTTGTTCAAAATGGCAGGTAGTCTTACAAACAGCAGGGTAGACATGAGACACAAACAAATATAATCCAAAGATAATTGAAATTAGAGTGGTTGTAAGGCTACATGCCACAGCACAAAACAAACAGAATTAACATGCAGTGGCAGGCTTAGCACTTCATGATACATGACATATTTTTCTGGCTCTTCTATGCCCATATAAACCTTTGGTCAAGCAATTTATCTAAAGCTCTAGGTGATGAGCAGAGGTAGTATTCATAATGGAGAAACAAGGCACATAAACAAAAATGTACTATCACAGACTGAGGAAGATACTGCAAAACCAGATTACCCTGTAGCTTTTCCAGTAAACTGAGCCTGGAAAAACTGTAATTTCCCTCACTGACCAAACTTAGAAGTTATATCTGGAATCTTAAGAATTAGATTATTGCTGTTGAAGAAGTACTGTTTGTAAAGCAACATTAGCTTATAATAATAAAAGCAATTTCTTGCATTTCTTGTGGATACCTCCAGAGTTGAGAGGGAGAAATTTGATAGAACGAATGCTTGAAAACTACACTTCTGAAAGACAGATTTGTGTGCAGGTGCATATCATCCTGGATGTACATACATGTTTCCAGAATCATCTTAGGAGTTCTTTGAAATGTAAGATGGAAAAAGGGACCATGGATCCAATATACAAAATTAATACAGATTTGTACTAAAACGAAAGCCAGGTAGCGGGCTTCCTAGATGAGGTCTTTGTTTATCAAACTAGCACATATATTACTCTTCCCAGGAGCACAGTGTCTCTGTTGTAGCATAATCCTTTGAATCCCTTGGTCTTGCCCACTTCCTCTGTTATTGTTTTTGCCTCTGCAAAAACTGCACCATTCAGTTCACTGGAACTTGGGGAAGCGGCTGGAAAGATTCCTGGTGGAAAAGGACCTGGGGTCGTTGGTTGGACAGCGGCTGAACATAGGAGTGACCCTAGGTGGCCAGGAAGGTCAGTGACATCCTGGCCTGACTGTGTGGTTAGCAGAACTAGGGCAGTGATTGTACCTCTGCACTCAGCACTGGTGAGGCCACGCCTCGAAGCCTGTGTTAAGTTCTGGGCCTCTCACTACAATAAAAACATTGAGGGGCCGGAGTGTGTCCAGAGTAGGGCTGGTGAAGGTACTGGAACCCAAGTCTGATGAGGAGCAGCTGAGAGAGCTGGGGGTGTTTAGCCTGGAGAAAAGGAGGCTCAGGGGAGACCTTATCACTCTCTACAGTTGCAGAAAGGAAAGTTGTAGTGAGGTGGCTGTTGGTTTCTTCTCCCAGGTAACAAGAGATAGGATAAGAGGAAATTTTTCTCAAGTTGCACTAGAGGAGGTTTAGATTGGCTCTTAGGAAAAATTTCTTCATGTGAGGAGTTGTCAGGCTTTGGAATAAGCTTCCCAGGGAGGTGGTAGAGGGGCACAGACAGCAAGGCTTTACAATACCTAGATACTGATAGAAGTTTCTTTCAGGGTGGTTCAGAAGGATATATCTCTGCACCAAATACTGTGTCAATGCATTGAGGAAAGGAAAAAGATATTCTGAATAATCTCTCCTTACCCTCTCAACACATCTATGTTATATGGAAATTTCACCTTATGCTGTTTTTAACTGATATAGAGCTGCAGGGTTTTGCATTTTGATAATGCCCTGGTAGCTTATGTACTAGGTAAAATATATTTGGTAAATAATGATGCAGAAAGAATTAACAGTCAAAACTAAAGGCAATCAGCAGGAAGCTTGGCATGGCAAGAACATGAATATTCCCTTACACTGCTGTATGATCGCTTTAAGGAGAGTCAAAATTCAGAGAAAAAGTCAGATATCATGTTTGGCACATGCTAATGCTGTTTTTAAGAGTAACAGAACACTGAAGGACCAGCTAAACATAACCTGGTAAGCAGCAGGGGCAGTGGATAGCCTGACTAATATAGAAAACTCCAAACCCCCAGAAAAAATTCATGTGTTTCAGCAAATGATCCAAAATGTGGCAGTTATAATCTAGAAGTCCATTGATATATTTTTACAATGTAAAATCATTAAACATTACTAATTATATTTTTTTATTGTTTTAGAAATGAGAGAAACAATTTCATTGAGTGCTCAAGGTTTTTAACACCACATTCCCTAAAAAAACCAAACTAAAACACAAAACTGTAGAAAAGGTTTGGTTAAAAAATACATTCCTGCTATGGTTCTTAGACTGAGATATATTAAACTTATTTTCTTAGTTTCTTTTCAGCTTTTTAATGCTACAAGAAGAGATACTAAAATCAATGTCTGTCCAAGGAAACTACTTGCATTGTTAAACTTTGTGTAAATCTAAATTCATACGCTTACCCATGACATTGTTTAAATGTAATATGGTAGTTTAATTTCCAAATACAAGTAATTAGGGGTGTAGGGGAAAATTCTTACTGAAGAATAGAAATAACTTGCTTACAAATGTCTTAAGCACCTGTACTTTTATGAAATTATGAATGGATAGGTTCACCACAGAAAAGCCATTGAAACTTATCATAAACTTTTCAAAGTGTAGAAAATCTCAGTCTTAGATGCAGTGTCTGTATTCTTACACAAAATGAATGGTTAAAATTGTTATCCTTAAATGTTTGAAATTCAGTCCAAGCATGGAGTGTACTCTGGTCTCTTTGATAACTACACTTGTTAAAATAACAGTGTGGGAAATTACTACATAGGTGAAAAG
This sequence comes from Oriolus oriolus, assembly GCA_013400235.1. Lineage (NCBI taxonomy): Eukaryota > Metazoa > Chordata > Aves > Passeriformes > Corvidae > Oriolus > Oriolus oriolus. The sequence goes on from VXBT01001871.1 coordinate 7,755, forward strand.
AAATACCTGGTTTACCAAGGCTTTTTGGACAAAAAGAAAAATGTATCATTCACTGGGAATGAAATTGAGAAAAATAATGTAAAAAAATCATTAAGATGGTTGGTGTTTTTTTTCTCTATTTTGCTAATGAACTGATTATATCATGTGCAAACAACTGCATCAGTGAAGGAATTTGGGAGGGACTTCTTTTTGTTTTAAATTTAAGAGAATTATCCTTAACACTGAGAAGGAAATGCCTTTTAATTGGTATCTACAGAAGTAAAAAGAACAGAATTACAGTAATCAGGTTATGTCCCGCATATTTAATGAAAATATCTAATTTATAATATCTTTCAGGTAATTACAAGGCCGTTAGAAAGTGACATGAAACATGCCTTACTGTGTCAACTATACATGACTGAAATATGCAGCCACTCTTCCAGACAGCTCCAGATGAAACATGATCAAAAAGGGAGGACCTTGTTCTACTGATATATGATTGTCAGAAGAAAAAATAAGTGAAAGGAACCATTAACATGTTTACCATATGTTGAATCTATATTTTGTTTTCTGATTATAATTGAGTACATTTCTATGTATTAAAAAAACCAACAAAGAAACCCCAAAAAACTGCCCAAGACTGTGATAAAATGTTAAACCTGTAATAACATGAAAAATAGTTCCCAAAAGTGCCATCAAACTGTGCCTGAGTGTGAGACATATGAGGCTGCCTTTAATTTAAGGCAAGAGTTTACAGACTCTTACAGAAAGCAAGTCATAAATTTGCAAAATGGGAGATCGAAGTCCCTTGTAAGAGGTCTCTTTAAATAGTAGGAATTTTTCTACAGACACACATATTGCTGTTATATATACTTGTTTTTCTTACACAACTCAAGCTTACTTAAGCAGCTACAGTTACTTGCAAAAGAGGATGATGGAGTCACCATGCACCTAGACACAACAGAATAACTGGACCTACTGTGGCTGCCTGAAATGTTTAGAAAGAGCAAATGGTTGGCAAGTCACTGTGCTGACTTAGCTGTATTTTAAATGCAGCTTTGCAATTAAACAAGGAAGATGACAGCACCCTGGAGTTATTAATCTTATACTATGACTAATGCATAACTGCATGTTATCTGGAAAGAACTGACTTCCCTGTCAGGGAATTAGGAAAGAGAAAAACTGTCATTATTGTACTTGGAGAATCCAGAGAGCCAGCTATTAGTTATTGTGCTGTCCATTCTGCTGCTTTCTCCCTTCAGTGAAGGAGTGCTCTCAAACCATTTGCTGTACCATTTATAGGTGATAAACCCTAGCTCAGTGAGTATCAGTTATTTTAATTTGATTTACTCAGGTGATGGAAAGGTAGTGTTTGTTACTGGTTATAAAATTGGACTTCAGTCTTTGGTATTCCTAGTGGCAATAGAAACTGAACACTTTATAAATCTTTGGTGTATGGATAATATCCACTACTTGGATAAATGACAGAAACCCTTTGAGCTTTCATCTCCAGTTAAAGTAAAATTCCAAAATGTTTGCTCATGAAGTTACAATCATTATTGTTACTAATAAATCTCTGCTTTTTTAATCACGTTCAGATAAACAAAGGTAGAAAATAATTTTCGTCATTCTTTCAGTTTGACATGAAGTAACCACTACCTCATCATTTTCACTTCATGCCCCAAGATGCAGGAGGACTGAAACTCCAAATATTACTTTTTCAGTATTTGTATTAAATGAAAAAAGAGTAAATGAAGAGTTAAACTGCAGCATTTTTCCTATAGATGCATGCACTTTGCTTTTTACTTCAGATAGTTAGAAAATTGGAATCTGACACCACATTTTATCCAGCCTAGAGATTTATAGATTGCAGTAAATAAACACCATATTATTCTGGGACTTTGGCCAAATTTGTCTACTGAAGCTCTTTTATTTGTGCCTTTCCACAAGTGCTTCATTCCATGGACAATATAGAAGGATAAAAGCCTTGCCCATCTGTTACCTTGATTTTCACAGTTCTTCAATGTTTTTAATTCTGTAGTCAGAGTTCTCACGCACTTTCTGTAAACATAAGCCATGTTATGCTAACCGACCTGAGATGTTTTCATTCTTTCTCCTAAGGCGGAGAAGTTTGATGGATTTCTCCTTTGACCTATGTGGCTGAGGGGTGGTAATTTCACCCTCCAATCCATAGGGTTTTCTAAAAGTGTATAAAATAAAGAAGCTGGCCCTTTGGCCCGGGCTTTGGCTCATTGCTCTTGGATCCTGATACTGGCCTCTGTGTGTGTTCCTTCGTGTCGGCGTGCGACACATCTACCTGAAATTCAACAATTAGTGTTTTGGAAAAAAACGCAAACAAACCCAACCAACCAACCGACCGACCAATCAACAAGAAAACTAAAATCAAAATATTTTTCATTAAAAATGTTATTTAAATGCCAGAACATTATTTAAAAAGTGGGACAAGAATTAAAATAACCCTCACAGATTAACTAGGTGAATAACTGGACACATGCGGAGACCAGAAAGGGCATGCTGTAACTATGAACTGTGATCCATGAAGCACAAAAATTATTAGGTAGTCTTTGCTAATCAGGGCACAATATTTCAAAAGAAAGCATGGATAAATAAAAAACAATCAAGAGGAAATTAGAAAACATTACTAGTGGTCTCATGAGTTGTGAAGTAAGGTAGCATTAGTATTATAGTAGTTAAAGACCAAAACTAAATATGTAAAAGGAAGTTGCAAAGAGGAAAAAAATATTTGGTTTCTAATGTTCATAGGTGCAAAAGTATATATGAGGTGGGGGGAAAGATAGTATGTTCAAATTTTAGCAGGAAAAATACCTGTGGAATAAATTATAAAAGTCTTTTCTAATAATATTAAATACAAAATATAGAAAACCACCGCCTTTGGAAAATGGGAAGGTTTTTAAAAACTATCTGGGCAATTACCTTGTGGGAATAAATCTTGCAGTGGAATGCAGTTATGGGTTCTTTAAGATTTTCTGAAATCTTTACAGTTTTCATCCTGCCCTATTGCCTTTTCAACAAGTAACAGGAAGGTTAAAGTGTATGAGAACTTAAGTGTCTGAATTAGAGACTTCCTTGAGCTCTTTAAAGAACACTTCACATATTTCCTCACCCTTATCCACCGGTGTGTAACAGACTGACTGACAATATGAGTTCCCTGTTCTCTGATCCTGATCCACAAATTCTCAACCAGCCCATTCTGCATCTTTGTCTTCTGAGAAGTTTGCATACATCCTTTGTTATGCTCCAGCCATGTGAGCTGTCCTACCATGTCTCAGTTACTCTAACAATGTTGCTCTTCTGTGACTCCTGCTTGTGTCCCAGGCTGACTTGCAGCAGGTATGCTCTCACATTGCTTTATCATTTCTGATGTCACCCATGTGCCCATCGTTCTGCATCCTTTGTTTTTGACCCCTGTCCACTGCTACCTGACTTAAATGTGGGTCAAAATATCCGTTTCCTATGGATCTTAGTTTAAAGTTATTTTCTTTTCAACTTGATTATGTAAGTATTGATAGTGAAAAGGGTTTTCCTGGTGTTCACTAAAGAAGACAAAACTGAGAATTAACAGGCTTCAAAAACAAAGACTTTTTTTTCACTATTAGTTACACAGTTTTTAAAAGTTCTAAGATTTACACAAATTTTTTTAATATACATGCTTACAATTATATCAGAAAAAAATGTGAAATGTGGGAGGTCTGTCTCTTCTGTCATGTCTCAAGAGGAAATGGCCTCAAGTTGTGCCAGAGTAGGCTCAGATAAGATATTAGGAAAAAAAATTCACTGAAAGAGTGGTTAGGCATTTGAACAAATTTCCCTGGGAGGTGATGGAGTCACCATCTCAGGAAGTCTTCAAGAGGCATCTGGATGTGGCACCTGGGGATATGATTTATGGGTACTTGTGATGCTGCTTGGTGGATGGTTGGACTGGATAATCTTGAAGGTCGCTTCCAAGCTTGATGATTCTGTGATTCTGTGAATTACATAGTGTTGTGATATGATATCAAATGTTCAAAATGGAAGACAAGAGGGAACTGTGACATGGAGAAAATTAATGCATAACTGCACACCAGGAAGTTTCTTTCTCTAAACTGTATTTTTCCTCTTCATTGCCTTTATTGATTGTTATTACAAACTGTAAAATACCAGCCAATGTTAAGAGTATTTGGATTAGGAAGGTTAAACTGATGAAGCAACTAGTAATCCTAAATTCTCATAGTTAAAGTTTTTGACCTCATCTGATTGTCTTAAAAGAACCCAGAATTAACTTTCTGATGTATTGCAGCAAAGAGAACTTTTACCCATGAACTGCTTTGTGCAGCTAAGGTCACCTCCACTGACTGACCAAAATGCAAAAGAAATTTTATGTGCTACACTTGTACAGATCTACCATCAAAGATTTCATCCTGAGCAAAACTCAGAAGGCCTTCGTACAAGATGAATGAATTAACAAAACAGACTGTTTACCTATATGTTCATTACAGTTAGTTCTGTGAGAAATTAAATCTTTGCTGATGGAATCTTTCACACACATGTAGCAAACTGCTACAATTTCATTACATTTAAATGCCCTTCCAGAGTCAAGAAAATTTAAGGCAAATTGGTTTTAGCCTCTGAATTTGCAGAGCTGAACGGAAAGATGAATAAATTTTGTGAAATTCCAAATTTATTTTAGTAACACAACTGAATCATCTTCAGACTCCTTCATCAGTGTACAATTGTAAATATTGGAACTTAAAAACAGGCTACAGTTTTGAAAACCATCTCACAGGACTCCACCAGTGATGTCCTAATATTTAAATAAACCAGCAACACTTCCACTAATGATGAGAACAAGAAGATTAATTAATGCTGAAGATGAAGATTCATGGTCCGTAGGTGAATCAATCTTTAGGCTAAGAAAGATGCAGTCTTAGACAGATATAGTCTTGAAGAATGCTAGAATGTCATGCTAGAATTTTAGCAATGAAATCTTTCACCTGCAAAGAACACTACTGAATCAGTACTGAATAACTGAGAATCAGTTTTTCTCTTGAAGAAATATTTGAAGGGATTTAAATACCCCTCAGAAAATTAATTTGCTATGACTTCTGCCTTCCACATGTAATTACAACTGAGTTATAAATCAGGGTTTGCAAAGTGATAACTAAATACTAAACAATATTTTCAAAATTTTCATTTATATCCAGGTAAATTCTCATTTTATGCAGAAACTGAAAGATACTGGAAGGCTTATCCAGCCATAATTTCAATAATGTGAGGAAAATATACTACTCTGTTTAAAAGCCCATGGCAGCCAAAGCTTTTTAGATTAAGCAGCTTAGTAAATTGAGTTAATGAACCTGGGATTTACCAGTAATTACTTTCAAAGTATGTCAAATTATTTTACAAATATTATTTCTTCTAATTGATAACTATGAAGGATTTATCCAAGAATGCCATATAGAAAATGAACCTTAGAAGAACAGATGATGTTAAAGGGAAACAATTACCTTGCAAAATCAGAATTTAATAGCCCAAACTGGAATTAAGCTAGTTATACGTTTAACACCCATCCTCTTAAAATAGTCTTTAGGTGTTTCTAACAAATAAAGAAATTAGTTTTAAATCAAATGTGAAAGACTGAATCTTTGTTGTAATTGCCAATTCTAGTATTGGGCTTTGATGATAAACATCATGCTAAATCAATATTTTACTTTTCCAGGTTCCTTCCTCCCATTCACTCATCTTGACCTTCAGAGTAATCTTCACCCCCTTCAATTTCAGGTGTAATTCTCACTGTTATGTTTTCCTCAGTGAAAATTCCGCAACATAATTTCAATAGCATATGCTGACATTAACAATTAGCACACCTTCTATGTCCTTTGTCCTTCATTAAGAAACAATTTAGGAAAACAGGGAATAAAAGCAGTGTTTAGTGTTTGAAGCTTTTCATAAACCAACTGACTTCCACCCACTTGTATAAGATGTCCTAATTCCCAGCTTGAACACAATGGTAGGATTGAAGATTTTAGTATTCAAGAAGTTTTATTTTGTTCAGTATTAGGTTAGATATCTTGAATTTAAAACCTGATCTTTCTCTTTTTCTCTTCTTTGCCTTTATCAGTTGTTATAGCAATCTTTTGTAATTAAATCTGATCTTATTGGTACTTCTTTTGTGAAAAGTAGAAAGATAATGCATTGCTATGTCTGTCTTTTCCTTACTTTGGTGTGAACTACATCTTTTTCCAAATGTTCTCTTCCTGGAATAATTGCATATATTTTCTTCCTTCTTTAAGTGGAGTTTTATTTATTTAGAAACAGTTCATTTCTTCTTCTTTCCCCAGTCCTCTGTATACTGTTTGGAGATGTAATGTAAGAGGCCTGTTTTCCAAACATGGCTTACTGCACTGATGAGTTTAAATTACTTTGATGCATATACCTTTTCATTCTGGACTATATCACACCACCTGAGGGTTAGTCCACAGCTAATACAAGGTTCTAATGGATCTTAGGAGAGCTCCCTTCACTACTGATAGGAATTACTGAAATCACATAAAGGTGTGAAAAGCCAAACTATATAAACCAAATGGAAGCATGACTCTGATGTTCTGATGAATATTCCGATGTGGATGTATTTTTAAAGAAAGAACAAGTAAGAAGAACATTTTAAGATATTCAAAGGTTTGAAAATGTAAATCCTGATTAAAAAATGAAGCTAATAAAAATTAATTATTTTTTGTTAGAAAGGTTTCCATAGTAAGTTTGCTTTCTGAAAATTTGTAATTTTTTTTCAAGTATCTTAACTACTACAGTAGCATATCATTGCATGCCATAAATTTTCACATGGGAGCAGTTCTCCATCCATCCTAAGAACTTTGTTATTTGACCACAATTATCATAAATGAGGAAGCACAGGTTTTAGACATGAATCCATTGTATTAAACCCAATTGGAACTCTCGTGGATAATGTTGCTTGATTAAGGAGCATGTACAATGTTAGATCATTATTATTACTGGTATATTTTCAGTGAGTTCCATTTAACAGACATGATATATTAGTAATACTAATATTGTTTTTATTATTAATACAGTAAAACTAGATAAACATTTCTATTTCTGTACCAATTTCCTGATTTACAACACATCAATAATGATTTAAAATAGCTTCACATAATTCAGCAAAGTTTCACCACTATTTACAATGGTAAGAAATCCATGGCTGTGGTCACATATTAAAATTCACATGGGGATTTGCTATTTTTCAGGCTGAGGTATATTTTTTCGTATAAGCAGACTCTGCATTTATGTTAAATGTCCCTGATAGTGAGTACCAGGTGCTATCCTGAGACTAACACTAATATAACCAGAAAATACAAGTATGGTAGGATACAGTAGTGAGCAATCTCAATGTTTTTCATAAAGGCAGAGGTTTGATTCTATTGGTATAAAAAATTACACATTTTAAAGATGGCCAAAATAAAGAACTCACAAAGCTCTTTTATTGCAAAAATTCAAAGCAACAAAAGGTAGTTTCTATTTCTTTATTCAAAAAGTCATTCTGGGTATTATTTTGCAGATCTTCTGGGCGCTGCTTGAAAGCACACAGCATGGTACTTGAAAACACTTAACCATTATTTTCCTATTTAAATAAAACAGTAGATATTTTTCATCATTTCCTCCTCCCAAAGGGTCTTAATTAATGTCTGTAATTCTAGGGAGCATCATTGCCATTTGTAGACCATTTATAGTTTTTTAAATACCGATCATAAGAGTGTTGGCCATTCTAAGCCACTTTTTAGTTATGTCCCAAAAAGGATCTGCAGAACAAGCTCTGAAAAATTGCTCATATATAATTGCTTATATACAAATACTTCATTCTAGAAAGTATTTTTTTGTTTTCCTTTCAATTTTCTAAAATAATCCAACATATTTCTTATCCAGACTCACACAGCTATACTGGGGCTTTTCCCAAGAATAAGCAATAACAACTGTTTGTATATAAGAACTAGCTTCAGGCAAAAAACTGATTGTTCCCTGTGAGATGTAATTTATTCGTGCTTTTAAGTTAGTGCACTGTATTTTCCTCTGTGTATATTGTCAGTTCCAGTAGTTAATGCACTACATGGCATCAAGTGCAGTACTTTGACTTTATATCCTGCTTCGTTCTTTCCACAGCCTACAAAGACCAGCTTATAACAAAGATGCAAAGGCAGTCATCTTATTTTACTGCTTATGTTACTAGGCTCTATTTGACATGATTTCATAAAATCATTAATCCATCTGCAACCAAATGTATCTGTCTGTGAAATGCTTACATTCCTATATGATTGTTTCTTGGTACTTATGTGAAGTTTAACTTTAGTTGTTTTCTTTTCAAAATTCCATACTATTCTATGCCATATAAAAAGCAAAAACAACCACTCAAGAAAAGTGTGTTGGAAGGTCCACAAGACACTTTAATTTCATTTGAAGATATTCTCTGTTTTATCTGACCTAAAACTTACCTTATGGAGTTGAACTATATATGGTGATGTATCTATGTCGTTACATAATTATACCAGTGACTTGCAATTAACAAATTTTTCAGTCCAGTGGGTTCTGCATAGAGGAAATGTCAAAATATTTAAATAGTGAGCTGAATATTCTAATTCAAATTTGACGCTTCTTAGATCACTTTTAAAAATATGAGCTTATAAGTATCTCAATTCAGTTCATTTGGAATAAATCCACTGAAGAAGAAGAAATTAAGTATAAATCTATACAGATAGGTAAAAAGGAACACATCTTTATAAGAACATACATCTATATGTATATTGCAGGAGAATTACAGAATTCCCAGACTTGGAATTTAGTATGAAACTCTTCAGCCGTTTACCTGTCTTGACAATATATGTAAGAAATAATTCAATGTCCTCCCAGATAAATAGTCAAAAAAGCAAAAATTCATTTTGTACATGGGAAAAATGAAGCTAGTCAATGGGTTGTGCACTTCTCTGATCAAAATACATGTTGATTTAGACAAGTAGAAAAACAAAGTGTCTGGTTGAAAATACAAACAGAAGTTTTATATTGACAAATATTTTGTAGCTATATGTACAGGCAACAGTGAAAATATTTTACCAGAACATCTGGGAATACAAATACAACTGTATTCTGCTCTTGAAATTTCTGAATTCTGAAAAAAAAATAAATTTTAGAATGAAGATACTTACAACAACTATTTTAGCATGGAATAGGAAATTATTAAAAAATATAGAAGTCAGAATACTTCCTTGGTTATAAAGTTGTCTGATTGTTATAGCCTTTATAGAATGAAAGTATTGTATATAAATGTAGCATTATTTATTACCCACAGTAAATTGTTTCTAGCTAGCTGCATTATGGAGAAACTGCAAGCTGCAACATTAGCTCAGGAATAGGTGATATAATTAAGCTTCTGTCACATTTCAAGATTGAAAACAACCTTATCAAAATTAATTTGTCAGGAAAGAAGGCTTTATTTAAAAACTGGTCATGGACTGTGCACAGTATAATTCAAAGAACCACAGAACCGGTAAGATTGAAAGGGAACACAGTGGGTGATTTGGTCCAACCTCCCTGTTCAAGCAGGCTCATCCTAGAGCACATGGCACAGGATTGCATCCACCGGGACCCCCAGGTCCTTCCCCACAGAGCTGCTTTCCAGGTCAGCCTTCAGCCTGTGCTGGTGCATGGGATTATTTTCCCCAGGTGCAGGACTGCACTAGCCTTTGTTGAATTTCAGACAGTTCTTCTCTGTGCATCTCTCCAGCCTGTCAAGGTCTTTCTGAAGTGCTCACAGCACCCTAGTATCGGCCACTCCCAGCTTTGTGTCATCAGTGAACCTGCTGAGGAGGCATCTGCCCCTTCATCCAAGTAAACCATGAGTAAGTTAAACAATATTGGGCCCAGTATGGAACCTCTGGGGACACTGCTAGTGACAAACTAGACACTGTGCCACTGATTACAACCCTCAGGATCTGCTATTCAGCCAGATTTTAATTGACCTCTGTCCACTCATCCAGTCATCACTTCCTGATTTTGTCTATGAGGATTTTGTGAGAGACAGTGTCAAAAGCCTTGCTGAAGTCAATGTAGACAATATCCATTAATCTCTCCTCATTGATCCAGGTAGTTGTTTCATTGTAGAAGGCAATATGCTTGGTCCAGCCTGATTTGCCTTTAGTGAATCCGTGCTAAATACTTCTGGTTGCCTTCCTGTCATCCATATGGATACAGATGGCCTTCAGAAGGAAGTGCTCCATCATCTTTCCAGGGATTGAAGTAAGGCTGACTGGCCAATAGTTCCCTTTTTGAAGACCAGGGTGAAATTTGCTTTCTTCCAGTCCCCAGGCACCTCTCCTGATTGCCATGACCTTGCAAAGATGACTGTGAATGACCTTGCTATGGTGTCCAGAAGCTCTCTCGTGGACGCATCCTGTCAGAGCCCATGGACTTGCTGATGTCAAGTTTTCTAAGCTGAATTTTCCTTCACCAAGGAAAGGTCTTCCTTCCAAGACTCCTTTTCGCTGGTCTGTCTCAGAGAACCCTGAGGGCTGGTCATGCCAGTGAAGATTGATGCAAAGAAGGTATTTGATAACTCTGCCTTCCCTGTGTCCTCTGTTACCAGGGTCCCCCTCCATTTACTAATGAGCTCACATTATGCTTTTGTTTTTCTTCTGTTATTGATGTATTTTAAGAAGCCCTTCTTGTTGTCTTTGACATCCTTGGCCAGATTTCATTCCAGATGGGCCTTGGCCTTCCTGGTCTCATTTCTACTTACTCTGACAGCCTCTCTATATTCATTCCAAGTGGCTTGATGCTGCTTCTAACTCCTGTGCATTTCCTGCTTATGCTTGAGTAAGGACAGGAGTTCTTTGTTCATGAATGCAGGTCTCTCTCTCCCTTTGCCTGATTTCCTGCTTGTTGGTATACATCATTATTGGTTCTGGAAGAAGTCATCTTTGGATAACAACTAACTCTCTTGGACCCCTCTTCCCTGCAGGACCTGTTTCCATGGGGCTCTTCCAAGAACATCCTTGAAGCGGCTAACATCAGCTCTCCTGAAGTCCATGGTTGTAGTCTTACCTGCTGCTCTTCTTCCTCCTTTTCTGATACTGAACACCACATTTTCATGAACACTGCGGCCAAACCTGCCCCCCAGCCTTCACATCTCCAAAAAGGAGATGCTGTTAATATGAGGTCGAGCAGCTCACCATTCCTTGTGGGATCCTCCACTACTGGTGACAGGAAGTTGTCATCAATGCTTTCAAAGGAACTCCCTAGACTGTTTGTGCTTTGCTGTGTTGCTTCTCCAGCAGATGTCAGGCTAGATAAAGTCCCTCACAAGAACCCATGCCTGTGACTTTGAGGCTGCTTCAAGCGGCCTGGAGAAAGCCTCATCCCCCTCCTCCACCTGATCAGGCAGCTTGTAGTAAGCACCCACAGCAGTGTCACCCTTACTAATCTGCTCTTTGATCTGAGCCCATAAACTCTCAACTCTCTCGTCATCTACCCCAAGACAGAGATCAGTACATTTCAGGTGTTTTCTCATGCAGAGAGCAACTTCATCACATAGTTGACCACAAAAAATAAATACAATTTAGCTTTCACTTTTTTCACTTCTAATAAATCTAATAAAGTAACATTGTTTTCATGAATACCAAAACATGGAGATGAAAAACTTTGTACATTCAAACAATGTTCAGTTAGAGACAGGATATGAAATAAAGCAATCATTAAATATGTCCGCTGTTTTTTCAATAAAGTCCTGTTGAGACAAGTAAAGGAATAAGAACTATTTGAGGAATAACTCTTTTCTTCATGAATAAAATTTGGCCCAAAAATATATAACTTTAAAAAATGCAAATATTGGTATAATTTAACAAATTAAAAATTAAAGCATTTAGTAGGTTGCTTGTGACAATGCAAAATGGTGTTGTTTCCAATGAAATTCCCCATTTCGAGACATCAGTCTATAATAATCACATTGCTAAAGCACAAGCACAACATCTTCCTCATATCTTCATTCAAAGTGAAGGCAATGTAAGAGGAATGATCTAAAATAATAAAAAAAACCTCCTCAAATTTACTTGTTCTGAATTAGAAGAAGCAGATGACAATGTTATTTACACACAGATGATCTACAGAAATCTATGATCTTAAGTTTTCTGACTTCTAAGTGTGCCTGAAATTCAGAGCTTTGTTCAGTTTTTTTCTGAAATATAAATAAAAACCAAGCAAACAACCAACCCTCAAATTAATATTGAATAAAATATACTTTTGTTCTATTCTTGGGGTTTTCCTTCTTTGTATCTGGATCCTGTGTTAGATATAATGACCATTGGTAGGAAACAATAAGACATTTATCACAGGAAGTCTTTAAGGATGAGTGTTTAATCAAAGGGAGTCTCCATGGCAAACAGTGAGAAAGAGATAAGAAGCTCATTAGCCCGTAATCACTTTTAGCAACCTTCTGCAGAATTTTATGTTGGATAATTGTATTCGGCAAAATTAGGAGAGATTCATTTGAATGGAATCACAAGGGTCCATTTTATATGTAAAGTTAGATGTTTCTGATATAAAAGGTTGACTTATAGAAGGAATTCTTGAAAATATTTGGTTATTTTTGCTTTTATTGGACATGGCCCAAAAATACCTTAACAGCAACTTGTGCATTAAGGCTTTAAGCCATTATGTTAAGACTTAAATCAATAATCTGTCACATTCTTAGGTTATGTTTCAGTGATTTGTAACCATCACTATTAAAATATGTGCCCTGGGTTGTTGTTTTTTTTTTTAGTTTTATTCATCAAGCTTTTACCGCTTAAATTCCTCACTGCTATTGATTAGAGCACTTTCTCAAAAACCTGTTTCCCTTCTGCATCAGTTTCTGCAGTAAATCAAGCCGTTTTCTTGATCCTCTTTCACATACCCTGAAAAGTTTAAGTTCCTTTGGTCTCTAGACAAAATGACTATTTTGAAACCTAACAGAACTTGTTTCTTCTTTTTCTGAATCCTTTTGTTAACTTTACTTTGCCTTAAGAAATGACACTGTTCAGATAATGACCCCTCTAATTATGAGTTTTGAAAAAAAAATGTTTTTCATATTCTCATGTAGTAGTCTTCTGCTTACACACTAGTAACGTTTAACCACAGGGTTACTTTGAGAGTTTATCATACCTGTTCAAATTTACACAGTATATTTTCACCTCCCCTTGGAGCAAAACCAAAATATATTCAAAAATCTCCTGAAAAATGTTGTTTCAAAAAGAAGAATGTGTAACTCATTTAAGATCATGATTTTTTATGCCCATCCATTTCAAAATTGGCAGATTGAGAATTTGAACAATGGTCTGCAATGAAGCCCATTAGACTTCTATTTTGTTACAAATATAAATCTTTTGCAAGTTAGCATATTCTCATCAAATCTTTTGCATTCTCATCTCCAAAAACAAAATTTGGATATATGCCTTGATTTTCTATCTCCTTCATTATTAGCTAGCATTTTTCTGGGAAGTAGGAGTGGAAGATTGAGCAGTTATAAATATTTTTACTGGAAAATAGTATTATTTTAAAAAAGTTTGTAATTTTTTCAAGACCATTGATAAACATATTAAATATCTCTAAGCCAGCAATAGGAAATGAAAGTAGGGTATTTCCAATGACACGCTTTTCTCATATATAATTGATTTTTTTCAGTGCTGCTTAAACATGTTTTAACCAATCTGTATTTATTAGAATGTTAATTTCAGCTGGAATGTTTTTGTAGCCTCTGGTGTATTTCATCAATGTTTTTGACAAGAAAAAGGTTGCATTTTGTAAAATTAACCTGTGAATCTAGAAACTGATCTCAAGGTTGCCTGACATAGATGTTTCATCAAAATACTATCTTTATTGTGTTTGGTTGTGTATAGTAGTGATAGTGCCTTCATTTTATCAGCATAACCTCCATTTGTTGCTCTGCAAACAATATTTCTCTCTAAAAATATTTCTCTCAGAAAATAAGATTTACCCATAATACTGGGTTCCCTACTACTGCTATATTTCTAATATGAGCAAGGAAAAAGTATTTGACCTACAATATTTGTTAGAATACAAAGGATATCCTATTAGAAATCTTAAGATAATGAAACATGACAGTGAGGTAAGACCCTGTTGCACTATTGTTTTGGCAGTTTCACATTTCTGTTTGCTCAACAGCCAGGTTAGTACTAGACAAAAAGTCAGTCCTTAGGAAGTCCTAACAGATCCCAAATCTACATTCCCATAGTTGCAAATATGTTATACACAGAGATTTATATTCTACTTATTACTAGGTTTCTGGTTCTTATTACATAACATATATTTAAAATAAATGATAACTATAATTTTAGTAGAATATTGACCTAAAAATCAGTAGGTATAAATGCCAAGATACATCATATATGTGAGCAAGAGATCAAAATATTCGAAAGCGAGGTTCTTTAATCATAGCTTAAAATGTAATTATTAATCCAGAGATTAAAAATTGTTAATACTAATGTATATATTCAAGAACATTACTGTAGGATTTCTCTTACCTCTACAGATAGGAACAGGGAAGTCCCACAATGCTGTATTGACAGAGTTGGCTATGCAAGTAAGCTGTGGGTGTCCATCCAAAATATATCCAGTCACACAGCTGTATCGGATTTTGTCACCAACATCAAATCTTGTACCGTACAAAACACCCTTTGGTGGAACTCCTGGATTGCCACAGGAACTACTCTGTAATTCTGGAAAACATACATATTTATGACTTATAGCTCCAGCTATCTATATATTCATTTAATTTTTTTGTTAAATTGATAGAAAAGAATTCATTACATACAAACAGGAAACACCGCAACTTGATATATTTCTGACTTTCAAGTTGTACTGATGCAAAAAAATAAACAAAATTGTAATACAAACATGAAAGAACGTGAGATTCAAATTGAAGAAAATTTGTAAGAAAAAATAAAATTAATCAAGACGAAAGAAAATTTTAACAAGCATAAGCCTGAACATGATCAGAAAACTGTTTAATGGTTTATTAGATTTTAGATAACGAGGAAAGCAGATGAGGTACTGTGGGTAACTGTTTTCTGAGTGAAGGATTAATTAATTAAGTCATGTGTAATACCACAGGTCTTGTAACTTCTACTATAATACAGAGCTTTAAACCACTGAGAATCCATAATGACTCATGGCCACTCTTAGTCTGATCTCTGAGGTCATTAGTTAGAGTTCAGTTCTAGTAGTTGATACACACACTTCAACTGTGTACCTTTTTGACTGGTGTTTCAGCATCATAAATAGCTTGATAACAACATTTTCAGTCATTTACTACCAAAGTCCTTCAGCTAATGGACATTAAAACATAGATTTTATGCAAGTGTGAACAAAAGATGTTTCATAATCTCATTCTGAGCTCTTCAAAGCTTATACCAATTATACTTATCAGCCTAACGGTAACAGGGAAGAGGCAAATCAGGTAAACCTGTATTCGGATTCACACCAAATTCTCCTAATCTAAAAAGTAAGGAAAATGGTGGAAGACAAGTGGGGTATGTATGTATTGTTTTAATTTCTGAGTCTAATTAATTTCTGAATTAATTTCCTGAATTCCATGTGACTAAGTAATTCTTCACTATCCCTGATGTGCTCATGAGTGTGTGCACAGCATATTTAAATATCTAAGCTGTTATAGTAGGTTTCAATTAAAGAAAAAAGATATGAATGCTTATTAAAACAATCAGTATATCTCACAACATTCATTACATTCTCAAACTTCAATGCCCAGAACTACCAAGAACTAGGATATACTAGTAGATTTCTGATACCAGCCATGAAACAAAACTATGTAACAGTTATTAAAAAGCAGAATTCACCATAAAAATAAATGTTCTCTATATGTCCATACAGATATATACACTATATATAAAATATATGCTAAGAATGAGTTCATTTGTAAGACTTGATGTACCAATCATTTTTTGATGTGAAATGTTAAACATGCATATTAGTTACTGAAATCATTGCTGCTATTTCCTGCTTTCTGTTACATAATAAACTGTGGGTTTGGATTTGACTTTCATTACCTTGCACAATGACACAACACAGAAGACAGTAGCCTATCTCATCTTGGTCACTTCAAAGCTCACTTAAAGAACTGATATTCTTACGATTGCTTTATTGAAGTGTTCTGTGCTGAAACAACACTCCCCTGCCCTCAAATCTGCTTGCAAGGTCTACAAAGGAGGCAATTCTGCAGCTACTCCTGTCTGTTTGTGCAAAAGAATTTATTTTAAATCCTCTAACAGTTTTCAGAACTATTCACTTTGTTATTTATCATCACAGTATGTCAAAATGAAGGTAAGAATATCATCCTGTGGATTTTGGTTATCGTATGAATCATATTATATTAACTTGAAAACTCTGCCTATACACAGAGTTTTCATTTTTGACTTCTCCAAAAAGATGAAGCCTTTCAGAAGCCTGTATCTCTTAGGGTTTTGTAAAAAGGTCACAGAAAGATTCCCAGCCCTTTAAAATAAAAAATATAAAGATTAGCAATGTCTTTAACTGTTACTGCCTAAAATTGCTTCCTTTACTTTTACTGCTCTCTCACCAAGAATTACCCACAGAAGGCAATTTATTCTTGTGAAATTATATTATATTTTAAAGCACTAATTAAAAATCACCCTCCTTCTAAAATAAAACCAATTTTCCAGTTGCAATACTATATGACTCATCTAAAAGGAATACTTGGCATTTTTCATTAACTTTTTAACTTTATGAAAGCAGCCTGGGAGTATGTTACTGCTTCTAACCCTTCAAGCCATTTTGTTCCTGATTCTAGATAAGAAAGTAGAAAAAATAAATAGTACACTTTTAAGTTCATTACTTTATTCTGTGAGTATTTTCATTTTGAACATATACAAGTGCCTTACTGGGGGACGAGAGGGAGATAATCCACCAAGTAACTGCATTTGTCTTCTTTGATAGGTAGTATATATTTTCAAACTGAATGTGACACTGTACTACCAACTCCCTGACATTTAAAGCTACGGATTGTTACCCTAAGATTCTCATCTGTCAGGGAACACAGGAATTGCCAAACTAGATTGTAACTGTTATTCAGCTCTGCATAGATTCTTGACTTCAGTGACATTCTGATGATCACTAATGATATGAAGGGTGGAAAAGCATTTCCTTTTAGATTTGCCGTCTTGTAGTTTGGTTGAACTTCTTCTTGTTCATGTACTCTGAAAATAAGCATAATTGAATTTTTTACACCTTCCCACTTTTTAAAATTTTTGTGTATCATTTCGCATCTCCTTTTCAAAGCAAGCTGTCCCAATTGTTTCAATCTCCCTCTAAGCAGGAATTTTCTTTGTCCTAGATTTAATTTTGTAAACAAGGTATGTATGAACATATTTGTCCTCTTTTTTTTTTTACATAATGTTAAAACATGAAGCTTAAAATATCCTTCAGTGCTGTTCAGTAAGTTTCTATTGAATTAATTCTTATTAATGTAAATGGAAATTCTGTTAAAAAGCTGTGGGTAAAATGTATCTGGGAGAGTTCTGTTCAGTAGGAGTGGACACACTCCTTTAAAGACTTTAATTAGCAGAATTTCAGCCACTTATAGTTACTAATTAATAAGATATTCAAATTAAATAACATAAATATAATTTATTTCTGACAATTTTTTCAAAAAACAAGGCTAGTAGAAATTTAGACTCTCCTTGTCAGCATTCACTTGAGAAACAAAGCAGAACCAGATATAGAAATTTCAAATTTACTTGCTTTTTATTCAGATTTTAAGTCAGGAAATTATTTTTTCTGTTATATTTATGAAATCAAGAGTAACACTATCCTCCCTAAAATGTTTAAACATGAAATTTATAATTTGATGTCTAAATATCCAAAACAAGTGTTTTCACACATTCCACTAATAAAGACATTTGCCATAGCATTGTATTCCATTAAGCTTAGTTATGAATACTAATGTCCTTCACACACTATTTTATTATAAATTTTGGAACATAAATAATTTTTCTTTTTAAAGAGTTGATCCATATATTTTCATAGGTTTTATTTGCATCTATTGCAAATCATTATGATCCCATTTTCCCCAAAATAAAGTGAGAAATACTATCAATATGTACATCTTCATGACTACTCACTTATTGAAAGACCTGTGCAATATCCCAGTACAGGCTAATATTTGTTCCATGTAGTACTTTTGAAGTTAAAAGCTCCTGGTATCCCTACACTCCCAGTTTGGCTATCTCCCCCTATTACTGTGTGGTACCAGTCCTAGACTGCTTGTTCACTTGTGTCTACTGCTCCAAACAGTAATTCCTCTGCCATAAAAACATGAATATGGTCCAGGGAATATGTTATTCTAGAGACCACTCCAACTGTCATTTGGGACAGGACTTGGTGTACTGGAAATATTAGAGTATGTCCGCACATGGATATCCCTTGGAAGAGCTGCACAGACGTACTCTGACTTACTGACAAGCAGGGATGCTTTGGTATTGAAGACTCAAGGCTGATTTCAGAAGTGCTGCACGTAGTATGTGTGTGGCTATAGGGAGAGCTATGCATTCTAAAGGTCCCAAATACTAGGACAGGTGATGGCTTTGTAAAAATAAGAAGTAGCCTAAAATTCAGTTGTCCAAAATTCATCTATATTGAATCTTCTAATTGTTTTAGTTGCCCATAGTTTTCCAAAGGCTTTATAAACTAAAAAAGTGAGTTAGGTACATAGCATCTAACTGATAATATTTTGCCTTTTATCTCAAAATTTATATTTTGCTTGCTTTCTATTCTGTCCTCGTTCACATTGCTCTGAATATGTGAGTAAGCATGGTCTAGATCTAAATCTAATAGGAGCTGGAAGAGTTAACTGATGAGTATAGGAATACTGTTGTCTTTCTATACACATACACACATATACATGCATGTTCCACTTGAGATTACAGAGTGAAGGAAACCACACAAAAAATTTGGAGAAGTCAATATAAGTGCAGTGAAGGAAAAAAAAGAAAAACTTAGTATCGAAATGTCAATTTAACTGCACAATAATGTAGGATTCAGAGAGTAAAGACGCATTATATATGAATTATTTGAAAAATCTATCATAAACAGCACAGACATATTAAAACAGTTACTGAAATAAAAAAATTCCCTCCCCCAAAATCCAGGTCTCTCCTTTCTAGAAGTTCAATGACAAAAATGGTTATCTCTTGATTCAAAAAAATCTGTCACTTTAAGATGCAAGTGCAGGATGAAGAGTCACTATTCTGAAATTCACTTTTGTTTACAGCAGTGGAAGAAACTGTTTGACTAGCAATCTAAATTTCCCTGAAGTTTTTCTTTCAATTTCTGCATTTTTTGTGGATCAGTCAAAAGAAACTGTCATATTCTGGTGTCTAACTATAAATAGGCAAGCAAGAGAAAGTGTGAGAAGTTTTGGGGTTTTTTTCCCCAAAGGAAAAGTATGCTTTTCCTTTTCCTGTTCTAATTGCTCTTTCTTGATAAATACATCTGCAATAGCAACCTCACTGAGGATCTCTACTGTTCACTAAAGATAATACAGCTAATTATATTGCAGTTTCTTACCTACTTTTTTAATGAATGACATAATTTTGCTTTCTTCTATCTTTTGAAATTATTTTCATGTTAAAAAATGACAGAGGACCCTGTCTTGAGGGAACTTTAAATGTAGATTTTTATACTGAATTTGATTTTGTTTTGAAGTACATTGAAACAATCACTGGATTTGTCTTCCTTGCCTGTAAGACAAGAATGTTTCTATTTATAGCATAAAGTCATATGTCATTTTAATAGGAGCAAGCTTGTTTCAGCATTAAGTTAGAACTGCATTAACATAATTCTTCTGCAAGCAAGGAAACAGCAAGAAGAAGTACAGAAAAAAACCTCCACGAGATGTGAAGGGAACAAGGGATAATTACCATACTGTAGTGACATTAATACAGTGAACATGACAAATGTAATACAATAAATGGTCCAGGGTTTGCAATGTTTTCCCTTCACGTGCAACACACTGTTCAGAATATCTGTTTAAATCAGCTGCAAATACAGAACAGCACTAGAGAGCAGAAGGACCATACAAAAAAATAATGGCAGCCACTAATTTAACCACAGGACAGTATAACCTGGAACCAAGTGAAACAAACAGAAAGATGACTACATGCTTCAGTAGATATGGTTAAATCTGACATCTCCCCATCAGATAGACTTCTAAAGTGCCAAGGACAATCTAAAGTAAAAAATAATCCTAAAATTTACACTGTATTGATAATCCTTCTGCAATATGTGTTTCTTACTATGTCTTTTAGAGTTATACAAAATAATTTAATTTTCAGCTTCTGAAATATTATGGCAACAAATATCTCATTGTACTATCTCTTTGCATTCCACTTTAGCCTCAATGCCTCACCTAATTTTACTTTATGCTAGGTAATATAGATGCTGCATTGTTACTGGCTGTTCATACCTGGAGAATTTACAATTAACCAAATATGTAAAAAGCTAACTGAATTTAGAAAAAATCAGTTTAGTCACTGAAGGAGGATGTCATAGCACAAACAAGTTGTGTGGTATTATATAGCCAGTATCTCCACAGAAATTTTACAGACAAGAATAGATATGTATGTCAAATAAATGTCACTAATTTTATATATTTGATGTACTATCATATCTAGTTTCCTACTGAAATTAGGGTTACATTTTTTGTTACACCTTTGTTCCAAGGTGTAACAAAAATACTAGGAAGATGCATAGTTTTTATATGAAGATGATAGAGATCCTGAGATTAGGGAACAGAATACAATAGCACATTAAATGTAAAAGTACTGGGACTTTTAAAGGAATAAATAGAAAATATAAGAGAAGTTTCAGTGAGCACTGATGGGCATTGCTATTTAATGAATGGACACTTCAGCTGTTACAAAGGATAATCTGAAAGATCTGTTTTAAATTATTATAAATTAGAGACTGGCTAGCATTAAAAAAAGAGTGTAACTTCTCTTCCAGCTTCCTGTTGGCAAAGGTCATCTGAACTGACCAGTGTGTATTCTGAGGATACAACCACATGGCTAATCAATCATAGTTCATGTCTGACTTATTAGCCAAGGTTTCCCTGCTACAGGCCTTCTTCACAAGTTGTGTCCTAACACATAGGCAGAACTCGTGGAATGTTGAACTTTTCAACTAGTTTTAAAAAAGAAAAAAAAAAAGAGAAAGTTATTTCTGTTATTGTGAATCACTCAGAGTTTAAACTTGGAATTTAAAGCATAAGATGTGGATATGGGATGTCATGGATATGTCATTGGACAGTGGCATAAAAGGGCACCAGTTTTCTCCTGAAGGGGATTTTGACTCATGAGAACTGGGCACTAGGTGGCACCTGAAACATTCAGAGCTATTGCATGACCTGGCAGAGTAACAAGCATTTCCTTCTGTATATATCTTGGAGGCAAGAATATTTCAATTTTTCCTTATCTATTCCATATACTTGGTATATATCTGTGGGTGTATATATGCTTACATGTAGAATTACTGTTAGGAGAAACTGTAGTGCCCTATTAGAAGTCCAAACGTTTGGGGCAATTGGATCACCTCATTGACAACATGCTTATTTTACTCAAAGGCCATGCTGTCTCTTACAGTGAAATTTCAGTCTGGTTTCCACCATTACTGTTGGTATGAAAAACATGTAAAAACGGTGGTTACAGGAGACATGTTAACAAAGTTAGATCTATATTCCTGTGCTTGTGTTCTAAATGCTTCTGGTTTAGCCATTTTGAGAAAAGAAAGATGGCCTTAGTTCTGTAATTTAGTTTTCATTTAGAAAGTTCTGTGGTTTATAATTTTCCTTTAGAAGACTAAATCATTGTTCTCTCCAAAATCTGTGTCACAGTTGTTTTTTTAGCACACTATTTCTTGATAGAATTAATGCCCTTATTGTATTTGATGGCAAAGGGTCATGATCAGCTGTCTGGGATGTCATGACATTACCCAACTCTCCAGAGGTCTTTTTTTATATTCCACAGTGCATCTTGACTGGGGGGTTGAGAATACTGCTCAGTTGGGAGGACACATGGTAGTTAGGCAGTGCCTTTGTTGAGCCAATACTGGAGGAATTTCCTGAATGTTCTTATTTTTACAACAAATCATCTTTTTAGAAGACACAAACTCTTTATCCTTTTATGTCTCAAGGTCTCAGAACATCAACTGAAATTTAAAAACCTTACTCCAAGCTTCCATTTAAAGTATTTTTGTGAATGCTTCATGGTGCACCAGCATATCTTTCAGTCTATATATGGCTGTTATACAGTTTATTCAGTTAGCCATGTTTTATTACATTGTGTATCTGTCATTGATATTTATTCATACTCTGAAGAATGTAAATTTGTGGTAATGTAGAAAAATTGTGAGCTAAAAATATTTCATTCTAAAATACAACATCTTACTGTGAATCAAAATATTTTTATCAAAATACTGAAATAAAATCTCCACTCTAGATTACGATGGAAGTGTAATCCCTTTTGCTTACATCAAATTATACTCAAATATCATGCATTCAGAATATAGCTGAAAACACTGTTGATTAAGCAAGAGTAAATTTATGGTCAAAAGTGTACAACTAATAGTAGTATAGCTCCTTTATTTTGCTAATTTTTCTAAGTGTTTATGATACTACTCCAAAATACATCAAAAATGCAGACTCTGCATAATGAAGTGCTATTCTCAGAGTCATTTTTCTAAACACAATTCTACATTCAAGGTCTGAAGCAGATGGCTACCTAATGAAGTCTTATTTTCTAGAAGATGTCTCTCTGGTTAATGCTCATCTCAGGTATAATACGAATTTTTCATTAGAAATGTCCAGAAGTGGAACATTTAAAAATACTGGATCAAGGATATATGCATTATTTTGCTTTCAGTGGTACTTACCCTGATAATTTTACAGTGCTAAAATGCATTATGGCTTATTGACTCCATTTCATAAGGTGAAATAATAGAACATTACTGATCTTGTCCAAATTACTTACATGATGATTCATTAACCAAGAAAGATGGTATGACCAAATTAATGGATAGCAATGTGAATAAACATCTGCTACAGGCCACTCATCCAGACCAAGCACAAAACCTTTGAATCACTTATATTCCAGAAAAATTTTGTTTAATGAATCAGTGCTGAGATGTGCACCCACAATATTGTACCTTCCAAAACAGTCATCTTTCCCTGTGGAAGAAAAGGTACATCCTACTGCAAACATGAAAAATTTAAATCTGCTTTTCCTACCAAATTTCTTTTTCACTTTTAGTACGAGTATCCAGATATCCTTCACTTGAGAAGCAATCAACTGTAATTGTTATTTTATTTCAGCATTATGCTATCATTTTCCTTTTGCAAGAATTAACATTAGAGTCATAGAACCATTGAATGGTTTGGCTGGACCTTAAAGATCATCGAGTTCCAACACCCCTAACATGGGGAGGGACACCTTCCAGTAGACCAGGCTGTTCAAAACCCCATCCAACCTGGCCCTGAACTCTGCCAGGATTGGGTCATCCACAACTTCTCTGGGTAACCTGTTCCAGTGCCTCACCACCCTCACAGTGAAGAATTTCTTCCTTGTGTTGGTGTTCAGCATTCTATTATCACCTTCATTGCATGGGCTTGTGTAGTTTTTAGAGAACATCTCTCGAGTCTCAAAATTTGTGTGCTTTGCCTTATGCTGGAGGCAAGTTCCCAAGTTCCCTGGCAAATTTGGAAAAACATTTTCAGCATTCTGAAGCATGGGAGAATGAAAGTAGTGTATTGTTTGATGAAACATGATTTTGTTATGCAGAAATGATTACAAATGTCTGAAGAATGAACTTTCAAGCTGATTGATGTACCAATATTCCGTAAGTGAGTATCACTTGGCAGAGCAGGCACTGCTTTATATAAGCTATTCTTTGTGGAGCTCAAGGAAAAGTGGTTAATTAACACTTTTTTTCTCTTTCTAATAGTGAGAAAGTAAATAACACAGCAATGTGAATGATTCAGTACACTATTGATTCTGGGCTATGGACTATTACGGGTATATTTTTTTTTTCCCCCAGACATTTTAATATCAGAAAGTGCTATTTGCAGTTTCTAGTTGGAGTCTTGCAGGATCAGAGGTCAAACAACTTGCTTTGCTTTCCCTGTTTTAAAATAACTGGTTTGAGACATAAGTAGTAAAAGGTATTTAATCTTAGTTTATAGATGTAATGATAGAGAGCAACTGCCAAGTAATTAATGTGATGTAAACATAAACTTTCTTTCTTCAAAGTCTCCTTTTTTAACTAGTATAAGCTTGAATTAACATAGTCACCCTTCATATTGGCAGCCAGAATAACAACTGCTTTTATTCCTATCCCTTCATGTTACCTTCTGTGGGTCATTCCTCTCTTGACTAATTTGTTAGAATGAGTAGAAGTGGTCATAATTTGAGAGGAGAGAAAGGATTATCATTAAAATAACTCAATATTTGCATTAACTTCACATTAAACATCTGTTTAGGCCATCATTTCTCTGGCTATCTCTACATGATAGGTTAATACTGGAACAGCTGTGACAGTCATGTCTCTGAACCTACTGGTATTGCTGTATTGAAAAATGACTTGAACAACGCCCTGTCAGCTTCTACTTTTAAATACTTTCAATACTCTCTGCTTTTATTGAGAAAAAGAAAAATGTTTTAGGACAAGCCTGCTGCAGTACTGCACAAATCACTGTTTGACAGAGCTTATGAAGTGTTCGTTGTGGTGCTAACTCACTGAAAGATCATATATCTTATAGAGATCTTTGCAAAACTTTAAAGAGTGACAGATTGGTGTGTTAGAAGAGCTAAATAGCGTCAAAGAAATATATGTTATACAAGTAGGCTGTTAACACAGTGTGAAATGGTAGAGAATACGCAGAAATCTATCCTCTGGTCTATATCTGACATGCTCAATCATGTGATATAGACTTCAACATTAATGTATAAGGAGAAAAAATGTTGCAAGTGTCAATTGACAGACAAATACCCCTATTTTCAGGTTAATTTCCATTTTTGTTGGACAGACACTACCAAACGAATTAATGTTTCAGGTTTTTTCTCCTTTTTTCCCTGCAAAATAAAGGTTAACAAGAAAAATTAGGAGAAAAGTCCATTTTTAAAATTTTTTCTCAACAAGATTAGAAAGATATGTTTTCATGCAGGGAAAAAGTCTATTTTCATCAGATGTGTTTGTAACAACTGAAGCACTTTTGCAGTTAACAGCTACTTGGTTATCAGATGTTTTATGAATTAGTGTATTGGCCATATGCAAACAGAAGACTATAAGGAAAATTTAAAAAAAAAAGGATTGAGTCAGGAGCAAGGAAGTTTACAGGTGTCCAGAATCCTTATTTGTGTCTCAGCACCCTGAATGCTCAGCCCAACATTCTGCTGTGATAAGTTTGGCAGACTTTCTGGATGTTAGTGATATCTGGGGATAGCATCTGGAAATCCTGAAAAACTTTTATTCTTTATCAATTAATCAAATATTTACTAAAAGATGTATGACACTACATAGACAGGACTCTAATATTGATGTGATTACTGGAGTATCTACCTTATTTCAAGTAAAATCAAACAAGGCTTCATTATAACATATTTTCTTCCCTCTACATATAGGTTATATAAGAAAATTGAATTATTAACTCTTACTATAGATCTGTATATTTATATAAGCTGGAACTTTTGATTATACTTTTGGGTCTCTTTTTCTTCCCCAGTAGTTTATTCTATTTTAAATCTCTTCCTTCTTTAATGTAATGCTCTGCCTTCTCTTATATCAGCAACTTTTGCAAAAAGATACTGGGAATATGCTGAGACATAAGCAAAAATGTATAATGTCAACTGCAAATACTATGTGTATTTCTGCTTTCCTATGTTATATTTACGAGAGGATTTAAGTCTAAAGTCTACAGTTACGGTAGAGTTGACTTCCGTTGTAGTCAACAGTACTGTTTTTAAAAGGTAACAATACCTAAATAAATCAAATCTACAAATTGGAGCTAAATTGTAGATTAGCATGTCAAATTTATACTGTGATCCTCTCTCTTTCACAGTTTTTAAGAGCACTTTTTAATAAAGTTGAGAAAGCTTCAACAGTAACTCAGGTACATTAGTTCTGTAGCAACAACAATTACACTGAGAGTAGAGAATAAAAATTCTTACTTGTTTAAATTTTTTATTTGCTTTCGTGAAATAAAAGATATTTGGAAACAAAGTGATTTAGTAAAATCATGAGTTACAAACTTTTGTTAGCAGCTGTTTCATTGCATTGCTACATTGCTGATATAAGTAATTTTTCACCAGACTAATTAGCTATTAAAACTTTTGCATTATTTAGTTGTGTTTGAACAATAGATTAAATATGTGATTAGATATCAAGCTCCAGATGAATAAGGACTTTCTGTACTTGGTGATGAAAATTATTGTGACTGAATAAAGAAATAAAACAAATTATTATTATTATTATTATTATTATTGTTATTAATAATAATAATAATAAATAATTTGCTATATTTCTATGTATATGTTTACATGGGTTGTATTTAGAAAGTTATTTAAATCTTAAACATAAGAGGAAATGTCTCAGACATAGTTTGTTCCTGAAAATATATAGGTCAAGTGTACTTTGGGTACAAGTTTTGGCAAAGCCAAACTAGTATAATATCTTTTCTCAGAAAAGAAAATTTCCTTTTCTCTGCATTGTTTTCTGCTTCAGTCTTTACTGAGATCAGTCTGGTGGTATAAAAGTAAAACAGTCCCCAGAACACCTCAAGAGTTTGCCTGCACCATCAAATATTCTTGCTTACTCTTCAAAAATCAGTGCAATTTTCAGCTTTGCAGTCCTCTGGCTAACAGCCAAAACTCAAATTCCAAGTATCAGCAGTGTCCAGAAATGCCAGTTATTGTTTATAACTGCAGCTATTTTCAATTTGCACCTGTCACAGTATCATACAACATTGAAGTGGCCTTTTTAACCACAACATTGGAATAAAGGGTAATATTTTTTCAAGGGGTTAGAAAGAGATGTCAAGGCAGCCTCAAGTACATATCAATCCACTTATTGAATTCAAGAAATCAAAATACATCACCTCAATTTGTGGTGAAATCATTTCCTAAATGCCATCCATTTCTGATCAATAATGGATCCATTCTATATATTTTAGTCCTAACTAATCCAATAGGTCTATTTGAATGACCTATTGATAATTACATAATATTCACATGACAATGTAATTAATATCTTTTTAAAATTACTACATATCAAAATTCTTTAATTCAGGGGATCCTGATTGCTTCCAGTTTAAGAAATTGTGTTTATCTCCCTACCCATAACAAGTATGTACATAGCATGTGGAATATACATGATTGAAAACACAAGCTTTCCTTTTGAACATGAACCATATAGAATTTTTTTCTGAAACTATAACATCTCTAAGAAGAACAATAAAAAACCCCTAGTTTATGAAGTAATTCCATATATCTATATGCTCATATCAGCTCTTTCTGATATTATTCTTTTTGTTTACCTGTCTTCTGTGTTAAAACCACACTAGCCTCAAGTCATTTTAGAGGATTTTAAATTATCTGAGTCAACGGTTTCCAAGATATAGAGTAGAAGATGGTGGCACAATTAACAGAATGTCTAGAGGGCTCACAAAGGGGATTTTTTTTCTAAAAGACTTTTCATATTTTAGTTTCTCAAGAATGATGCTGCTTATTTAATGACTAGTTAAGATCTGTTGTGCTAATCGTACTATAATTAGATGACAGACATTACCCATGTGCCTTTGAAACTCTGCTATAAAATCTAATGATTTTATACCTGGAAGCCAAACCTACTGAACAAAAGTGAAATTTTTATTCAGCTATAAATTTTAGACATTAGGCATAAATTTCATAATTTTCAAGGAAACAAAAAAAATTATGAAAGGAGAAATTATTTTTAAGATATGTGGAGCACAAAGAGGTTGTGATTGCCTGGAAAAATATAATTTTTAAAAAATCCATCAGAAAAAGCTTATTATTTCATTCCTTTTCATTATGCTGATCGTCTTCCAGTTTTGTAAGAGAGAACAAAGAGTTTCTTCAATTGCATCCTCCTTTAATCCAGAAGTAGCTCCTACCATTTAGAACAGGCCTTGCAGTGTACCATGTGCCCTTGGTGTCAGCAGCAGAGTCTTTGGGATCAGAGGAGAGAAAGGCCCCTCATCTCACTCTCAGTGTTTGGTCTAACTCAGCTTGAGGAAGCAGTGAGAAGCCTTTGTAATTAAAGCACAGAAGTTTCATTCCAAAGGTTTGAAAACACATAGTCCTTTCTGATAACTGGCCTTTTCATTACCACTGTCTCTCAGAGGTTGCCTAGACAGTCCCACTGGGCTTGGCCTCTACAGTTTTTCTGTGTGATAGCCATAATTAGACAAGGTAATAAGACACACAAAGTTTACCCTGTCAAATTTTCAAGATCTTCTTGAATGTGTAAAACTGACAAAACATTTCAAAACATTTCAAGACAGGAAGAAAAAATGTCCTCCCAGAAATTAAAATTTGGAAAATGGGAAAAATTAACTTTAAAGTGTAGCATTATAAACAACAGAAAATATGAAACCCCTTTATTAAATACATCTACATAATGATAAGTAATCCACTCTGCAATATTCCAAAGGGAATATGTTTCTCAAGCTAAATATTACATATAGATACTATATAAATATCCTGAGCACAATTTTAAAAAGACTCACCTTCAAAGTCAGTTCTGAAGAAGCATTCCATGATGTTGTAAACATGGCATACCATGGCAAGTGGATTCACTTAATCATTTAAATATATCATAGCATGAAAAATATTCAGATGAGGGTCTGTATTGTTAATTAACTTCATAATTATATGTTTCACGCATCGATATATTATTACCTCAAACTTTTCCATTGCATAAAATATTTCTTATCTGTCTGTGACCATTTCTTAAAGTGATTACTATTTTGATTGAAGTCAAACCATTTTGAGATGGTTTTAATTTGAATAATGTTTACCTAGTGAAACTAATTAGCTTTTAGTTTGTTAAAGGTGCTTTGGTATTTGTATTAATATGACATCTTCCTAGTATTCAGAGTTACTTTTTACTCGATTCAGAGTTTACTTGGGGTTTAGTCTATTTGCATTTTGGTTTTCAAAAGTCTTGCTTTCAGCAGCCTTTCCTGGTCAAAACCTACTGCCTTGTTATTCTGGAAATATAATTCAATTGCTCTTTTGAAAACACTTTATGTCATATGGTGCTCTACTTATACACTCTTTTGGATTAAGTAATTACCTATATGATTTTTTTTTAAGCTGATAAATCCCATTTTTTTCCTCACTTGTTTGTTTCCAAAATGTCTTAACGCAGGGTAATATCTTGAAATCATAGATAAAACATAGTATTTAAAATGAAGAACATTATCAGGGCATTGTGTTTTGGATTAGAAAATATCTTTCATTTCAAAATAGCTTAGCAGAATGAACTACTCATACTGTAATTGGCTTGGATATTGAATTTAGTATTGGTATTGTCATGAAGTTATCATGACATTTTTAAAAATTTCCTTGGAATCTGTATTCTACTTCTATTTTTCTGATTATAACACTAATTTAGCAATCCCATAATTTAGTGCTATCTCTAAGGAAAAAATACAGCCAAGGAGAACTATTGTAAATGGGTCTTTGAGCAGCAATCTGGAGAATATAGAGATTTTGCATATAAATTGAGATATACAAAGGCTTGCTGTAGCTCTCTCATTATCATCAGGCCACGCTATTCATTGCAACTTGCTACCCGCCCTGCTGCCACAGACATGAAGGCTTCTACAGGCAACAGCAAGAGATTTTGAGGGCACAAAATATATATTTTTTTTTAATAGTAGGGACTATTTCAATTACGAAATGCACATACTTCCATGTTCCAAGCATGTTAAATAGGATGTAAAATAGAATCAAAACAGAAGAGGGTCTGTTGCAGGAGCAGCAGAACTGAAAATTTCTGTACTCTATTACTATAGTCTGTACATCTGTCTTCCTGTATTTTTTCTTTGATGTTAATTAGCATTAGTTCTTGCTTTTAACTAGCAGTTAATTCTACTGCACAGAAAGTTGGTAAAGTACTCTCATTGGCAGGAATGAGGCAGTCAGGGTCTAGTTTCTCTAAATACAAGAGTAAAAAGAGTGACAACGTCCTCTTTACTACAAGAAGCAGAGGAAGGATAATAAGTTGCTTTGGTATTTTGTGATGTTTTCATGATTAAATATAACTTTGGTAATGAAAAAATAAGGGAGCCATGGTGTCCTAATGTGCAAACTTTCTTTTTCTTTTCTTTTTCTTCCATTTTCTGCAATGCCAGAGATTCACAATATTAGTGATCATGCAGATCTTGATATATTTCAGGATACTGATTGAAATATACTTCATAATATTCATATTGTTCATAATGTTGAGCAGCAAAGCAAAGATCTCATCATTGCTGTGGTAAATTTGAAATTATGTAGATGTATTGATTTCAAACTGGGGCAATTGCCCAAAGGTATAGGTTAAATTAATATCAACAGCATCAGTAACTTGTAGAGTATTTTGCATTTATATCAATTTTTAAATTAAACCAGATTTCGCCTGATATATTTTATAGACTAAAAGAAGCTAGTAGCTTAATATAATAGTCAGTTATTTTTCTGCAGTTAGCATATAATTTGCCCTCATCCCATTCATTTACCTCTTTCTGGTTTTTAGTTTGTTTCTTTTTATATGTCTGCCAGAACAGTAATCTCTTGAATGACTTGAGAAATCAGAGTCTAAGGTTAGAAGTGACATGTCATGAACATAAAACTTGGGGTTTTTAAACTTCAGATCAACAGTGAGATGTATTTTAAGATACCATCTGGTAGCTTTATACATAACAACACAAATTTTGAAATTAAAGCATTTATTTATTAAACAATGATGGTTATCTTAACACAATTCATTTACTAGTAGTGGTGATTTGCATGAAATGAAAATTATTAAGCAGCATTCAATTGATTTGTGATACTATACCAGCAATTGTTTCTTCTCTGATGTTTAATGTATGACATGTAAAACTTTACAGACAAAGCAAAGTTTCCTAATGACCTAGAAGCATATTCATTAACTTAAACCATCAATCAGGAAACCAAACTACCATACACCTAACAATCTTTTTTTTAAATGACTCTATTTCTCAGCTGGACATGTACCTGCTCCCTTTTTCCAGCATAAGGATGCACCTTTCCTAGACACTTATGAACCATTCCCAAATCATTAAATTAATTCAAAAAAGCCCTTCGTCTTAAGACAAATGATACTTTATTTCATCTCCAAGAATATATGCCTTGAAATGATTTTTTCCAATGCTACCAAGCCATGATAAAAGTAACTATCCCTTTTTATTGCCATAAGTTTGAAATTGTTAACTAATTATCTTTTAATTGGTTTTGAGAATAAATCCAGTGATGATCTAATGGTAAAAAAGTTGCCAAATCCTGTGTTGGTTTATCTAGATTTTAAATACCCATCTTCCAAGGTAAAAATCTAAAAAGTTGCATTCCATGTCCTAGTTCCACGTCTTACACAACGAAAAAGTGAAATACCAGGGAAAGAAAGTTCCTAGATATGGATATTGACCATGGGAATATACAGAACTTGGTAGCTGGTAAAACCATGCACAGCAAGTGGTTTTTATATGTTTGTCAAGTGGGAGGTTGAGACTACATACATACTAGTAAAGAAATAGGTCAGCAATCATTCTCTACCTATGAGAGCCAGTGCAAAGCCATGGTGAAAATCCTTATGTGCTAGTATTTTCCAGAACCATGACAGCTGCATCCACACATGCAATCCGCTGCATCATGACTATGAATTGCATCAGGGTGCTAATTTATACAAATGGAAAAAATGCTACAGAATAAATATTTTTGCAATTATATAGCAGAGATTATCACCTACTAGGGTGGGTCTATACCAGTCCTAGAGACATCTGGTTTACTAGTGTATATATGACTGCAGTGATCCAGTCAGTGCTGCTTAAATGTCTTTCCATCTGGTCTAATCAGGTTCCTTGTTAATTAAAACAGTGGAACTATTCTTACAAAGCTCAAGCTGGGATCACTGTTTTATCTTTAACTTTGATGCAGTTGCAAGTGGCAGATGTGATGTGGATGGAAGAAACGCATTCTCTGAGCAAGAGCTCTATGTAGGACGCTCTGGGAATCACTGTTAATAGCAGGATTAAGCAGAAGGCAGGGCCCTACAGCAAAAATTTGAAATTAAATTTCCAGAATAATGGAAATTTTGGGGGGCAAGCACTACATGTGTAGGGAAGATATACTTGTGTTTATTTGTGTTGACACCACTTGGATGGGAAGTCAAATCTGTGTGGCAGCAAGACTGCTGCTAGGGCTGATGAAAGATGCTGAAGTAGGACTTTTCCTTCCTAATGTAAATGAGTAAAGAGACCGGATAAATCGCATTCTTGAAGCACGCCTCTTTTTCCTCCAGCTCAAAAAGAAGCATACAGTGTCTAGGTCATATGTACACCACAGATGCCTAAAGTTAGGTGACATGGGATTTATCTGTTTCATTGGAATCTAATTAGACCATTTAAATTTCTATACAACTTTACAAACATCTGAAATAGAAAAAAAATGTGGGGTTGGGCATTTTCTTTCTCAGATTAAGTAAACATAACATTTTCTGACTTGGTACTTTTTTTTAAAATTTGAAATAAAACATTGCTCTTTCCTAATTATTTGTTCAACAGGTAAATTCCAGATGCTTTGCTGAATTTTAGTTTTCTAAATTACATCAGCATTTATATCCAGAACCTCTATTTAATAAAAAATTACGAAAAGACATTACGAAGTTGTACCATTCAAAACTATAAGACTAAAATTTCCTTCAGTATTACACCCCTTTACATATAAATTCAGAACTTGAAAAGCCTGAGTATCCAGAATGCTTCCAAAACCAGTTTTATCGGACCGAGAAATAAAAACATGGCTGTTAAACAGTAAGTTTTCCCATGGACAACAAAAAAATAGTTTAAAATAAACAAATTTGGGGTTTTTTCCGCCAAAAAAACAACCATACTACACATCCTTTTAAGTCTCACAAAGTATCAGAGAGAGGAGAAACACTAAAGAATACATCAGGTTTGGAAAAAACCCACAATGCAGTGGACACTAACACATGCATATTAGTTGCAGAAGAAGCTTAAACCATTTATAATTATTATCAAAGGTGGTGGTAACCTAAATTTATCTTTCCTAGTTTAAGTGTTCAAGAACTTTTAGGCGCAACCTCTGCTGAGAATTTTTATTTCTTTCACTGTGAAAATTTTGTTTCAGTTCTACTTCTGGACCTTGACTGTGCCAGCATACCCTGGGTTACAGAGATGACAGACAAGTCACTTGATGAACATGGCTAACCCCAAAGAGCCATTTAGAATGGTTGGCAAATATAATCCTTTTAGCATAGTCAAAGGTGACCATACAACAATAGTTCTCTTTAATTCAAGTTTGTTCCCAGGTCATGATTAATAAAGCTGATAGTAGTCCTTCTCAACAAACTTTCCAGCACAACAGATGAACAAGCTACTCCTGCTCCATAGTCCTGTGCATCTGTCATCACTGTTTTTTGACAGGAAGTGCCGAAATGTTGCCTTTGCGTGAAAGCAAAATTAAGTAAAGCAAACAAAATACAGCACCAGGATACAAAAACCAGACTTTCCAAGAAAGCAGATGGTTGTAATAAATGCAGATATCTATAGTGTAGTTACTTATGAACTGTTCATTTGCATTCCATTTATAATTAGTTGTGAGCAGCATCTTTAAAGACTAGTTAATCAGCTTAATGAATGACATCAGTGTTATACCAAGTTGGGTGGCTCATGCTTTATTTCCTGTCACTTACAGAAAAAGAACAGCAATTAGCCCACTTTCAGACATCAATATTGTTAACAACTGTCCTTAAATAAGATTAACCCAACCTGTAAGCAATTCTATGATAACAGTCCTTAATGTCATTTACCTAAACTAAAATATAAAAAGTAAGTCTTGTCCATGCTATTTTGTTCTTTATTCCCACAAGTAAAACTTTTAGTTGCACATTAAGTTTTTCTGCATATACTGCAGGTTTTAAATTGCTCAAAGGTGAAGTCAAAGAAACTGCTCTGGCTACACACACAGTGGAACAGATTAGATATCTTCTACTCAAAATGATTCTATGAGAATAACCGCTACAGATAGTATGCTGTAACTACTACTACTACTAACTACCACAGATAGTGCAGATAGGATTTTCTATTTAATCTATAATAAATTAAAAGCAGCTGTACTGCGTCCTCTATAAATAGATATACAATCTCTCTTCATCAGATACACCTAATGGAAGTTGTTTTTATTACTTTGCCATGTATAAAAATTCATTTTGAACTCTATAATTTTTGGCAGAGAGGTCAGGGCTGGATGTCTAGAAAGAAGAATATATTTAATGGATTTATAAACACCACAAGACACGTGCAGAAACATGACATGAATAGGAACTTCAGAGGCCAAAATAAATTCAGATCTTTGACATAACTGCCTTTTAATAAAGCTAGAAAAAATCTTTTGATTTTAGTGTGCAAGCAATGAATTTTTAACATATACAAAAATAAGAAATGATTGATTCACTATGAAAAGAAAAAAATATAATGAAAAAATAATAAAACTAATAATGACAATGTTCATCGAAACATACAAAATGCAATATTTGCATTGCAGTATTCTCCTTTTCTGTTTTATTTAAAGAACAAAAAGGTGAAGCTGAATTCAGGAATAAGCAAAAAATGTGATCTAGGTTGTTTTTCATTCCCTTTCCTGTAAGGAACTTAATTACCTGCAGAATGCCTGTTTCCACTTTATGTATACATTTATTATTTTTAACATACATTTAACTAACTATATTGGTGTGGTTTCTGTGAAGCAGAAATTATATACAGTGCAAGTGTCAGGATAATTAGGTTATAATCATACCTTTATTTCACCCATACAATTCACATTATTGTAATAGGGAGCTGTACAAATAAACCAAGGCCAAGTAGTCCTGTGGCCCTTTGGAGCATTCTGAAACTGCAGGTTTTCATTAGGGGATATTTTCTTGCTCTTGGTATTCTGTGAAAGCACTGAAATTTTGAATTATAAAAGAAAAGCTTTTTTTCTGTGATGCTGACTGCTGAATATTCAGACATAATTTCCTGTCAAAAAAAAAAGTCTAATTTGGTCATCTTAACTTGGGATCAGCCATTCCAAATTAAATGCTAGATTTTATCTTTGCCTTCAGTTATATAGCTTGTGGGAAACTATGCCAGAACCATAGTCAGAATTTTATTGGTGTCCAGACATAATAAAAAAACCCTACAATCCAGAAGCAGAGCAAACAGAAAACAGAATTTAAGCAGCATGTCAGTTTATTTATGCTTCATTTTATCTACTTTTGTTTCAGCTTTATCTGGCATATTTTTCTACTGAAATTTTGAATACCACTTCCCCATCTTGCTTAAGGTTCATTGAATTAATACTGTCCTGTCAAAGTGTCCATCTTTGTCATTGACTATAAGCAGAATTCCTTCCTAGTCACTTCTAAAGGAGACTATCCCGGCTATGCATATCCAAAATAAACCACTTATCCTGAAAAGGAGATTTATTTGTACACAGATAATATTTACACTTCTACATTGCTGCAGTATTAGAAAGCTTTAGTTGATGCATCTCATTTAATACTCCAAGTCCTTCATGTGATATAAAGCAGACTCTACCAGTGGTAATGATAGGAAGGGCAAATGCAGCTCAAAGCCTGCTTTTCACAGAAATAGAAGCTGGGCAAGAACAAGCAGATAAGAGGTGTGACTGTTGTCATTAACTTTACACGTCAGTATTTGCTTTTTCATCTTAGTACATATGTCAAATACAAGCTGGAGATAAGATGGTAATTAAATAAGAAGTTGGTAAAATGAAGATTTTAAAGACCACTCCTAGCTCACTCTCCTGTCTCTTTTAAAAGACCACTTCTTTTGGCTTTTGTCAGATTGAGCAAATGCTCCCAGATAGCACAGTTCGTCTGCCATCCACACATCTAGATTATAGAATTAAAAATACAAGATTCTGCCCTGGAGCTGAAGGCCTGGGACTCTTGGCACTTGTAAACTGAAAGAGGCTGAATGGTTTCTCCTTCACAATTTAAAAAGTATTTTATAAATTTTGCTGCTCTTATTATGTTGCAGGCAGTAGAAATGCTGACAAGAATCATTTGTAATTCAAAGCTTTTGTTCAATAGTTCATAGCAGAGAAGTGACCTAGAATCCTCTAGATTTTCTGTGACACATATGCTGCAGTTACGGACCCTGTAGAGATTGTTTAAAAAATATCACTGTTTCTAAAATGAAATCCTATAGTGTCCTGGATCTCCCCTGATCTTTTACAGACTTGTGGTAGGGGTGAGGACAATTGTATAGACACGGAGTCCTTTTTTTTTTCCTAATCTTGCCAACTTTTTAGCCTCAACAGTGAGCTTTTCACACAGGCTTTAGTGAGTATTTAATTTTCTCATTTTTATCATTTCGTTTGCCAGTATAGCCACATGCTACTTGTTCACTTTTGCTTTTCCTATTTATTCACTGAATTCCAGGAGAGGAAAATTCAGCTGAAATAGATAAATACATTAAAGAGAACATATGAAAAGTTAATTGAGTTTTGCAAGAATTTAATGCAGTAAATGTAGAATGCAGTAAGTATTTCATTTGAAAAAAGGTGCTTTATTAAAGTTTACTTTCATTAGCTGATAAAAAACAGCTTCAACACTGAAAGCTTAATTGAATGCCTACAAAGCCAATGAAAGAGCAATTTCTATCATCACAATGACATTCTCTAGATAAAAAAGATTACTTTATTTAAACTAAAACATATAAATATGTATCAAGTTGCTGAATAGAATAATATGCTCGTGATTACAAATATTTAAACTGCATTTATAACAGAATTAAAATGCAATATTGTGTATGTTGATGCCTTTTCCGGGCCTTAAAATTAAGAGAGCTGAACACAGTTAAGAGGGGAAAGGCTGTTTCCTCGGTATTTATTTAAGGATCCTTAGGTGCACTGAAATGCACATCGAAATGCACCCCGAAATCCCCACCGAAGAAAATGGCAACGCCCAATGTGATGTGTGTGCAATTATAGGCCTTGCAAAAATTAGCATATCTATCAAAGATTCCCCAATGAGGGACTTGAGCGAGACCCCTCATCGAGGAACCTTCCCCCTGGACGGGCCTATCTTTGTTTACAGAATGTGTTCTGGAGAGGACCTTGGTGTCTGGGGTTTTTAGAATGTTTAGTCTCTAGGCTTAACAGGATACTGGGTCTAAGGGGAGTTATCAAACTTAAAGAATTATAACTATGTAGGCTAAAAGCACTAAGAATACATAAAAGCTATGTAAAAGAGTGTATAAAAGGGGTATAAAAGGGGTGTAAAAGAAAAAGCAAAAAATCATCATGACATCAATGTTCTTGAAATAGCTTAATATGATACATTAGCATTTAGGAGTTTTTTTCCCAGTTTTCTGGCTCAAGACATCACACAAATGTTATGTTCATAATAAAAGAGGGGAGAAAGTTACAGTGCCCTGGGTAGAAGTGCTGGCAGTTGTTACCTTGCCTGTAGCAATTTAGCAGTCTCAGGACAAAGTTAAATCCTGAACAGTGATGAGCACTGATATAATCCACAGCATGCTGCTATCTAATCATAGTCTCCACTAACACACAATGAGCCCCTGGCCTGGTCCGCAGAAGGGGACACCGAGGTGGGTTTAACGTTACTTGAAAAAGTATCTTACAATGGGTAATTAGACTGTGCCTTTTCTTTGTTTAATTTATTTTTTTCAATAAAATTATATAAAGCTCCTTTTTGTAAAGAAGAAAAAAATATCAGGAGCCATTTGTATTGCCAAAGAGTTCTTTAGGTGCTGGTAGAGTTCTAGGGATGAGAAAAGCCTTCAAGTTCATTACAGTTTTACTTCTCCTTAATGGACTGGGAACTCTACTGGAAATCACCACCAGGCCTCCCCCTACTCAGTAAGGCTGTATGGGAAACAAGAACCAGTGCACTACCCAGATCTCTTGTTTTTTATAAGGGCTGGCACTCCACACAAACTCTGAATCTTGCCTTGGTCATGCTATGAGAAACCAGGGTATTTAAAGTGGTACTTGGCTTCTTTGACTGAAGGAAAAATACATTAAGATAAATATACAATAGCATGAAACTTGTAATTCAGAAATGTGAACCATACAGGAAAGAACCATAATCAATAGATCATAATACTATGCAACAGAATTAAGTTATAAATGCAAATATTTAATGATATTACTGTATCTTCATCGCTCTCTTACTATGATTTATCATGCTGTACATAATTCTCTCATTATCTTCTGTTAATATGATCCCCCAATACAACCACATTTTTAAATGTTGCTGGTTTAAGGAGTAATATTTAAGCTGGACAAGAAGATTTTTTTACAGTGTAATACGGTTTTGTTACTGCATTACAAAAAAGGATTTCATGTAACAAAGAGTATTTTCTTACTAATATTATCTAAATGTTTGAAATATACAAAGTATTTAATTCTTCTGTTTTAATACTATTCAGATCATATGAATTAATGCTTTTCTGTCACAGACTTTTAACTACCTATTTTTAAAATGATTAGAGTTAATCACAACAAACTGAGAAAAGACTCAAAAAGCATTTTTGTTCAAAAGATAATATTATTAATAGCAAATTTTTAAATGAGAAAGAAAATTTCCTCTTTTTAAATAAAGCTGAAAAGAAGATATGAAAACTAGTATCTAACTGGGTTAGGCAAGTTTTCTGAGAAAGGAAGTGAGCTTCTTTGAACAATCACCTGAAATGGAGGAGATTGAAATCCCTGATGAAATAAATACCTAATTGTTCATACAAGTGGAACAGCTGCAACAGTCTAGATTGAGAGACACCCACTACAGATTATCTGTTAATTAACAGGTTCACAGAGTCTAGACCTTGAATAAGTGCCCATTTTGAATTTAGCTAAATTTGCATGCAGGGTGGCAATTTAAATTTATATCTTTTCTTTAAGAAGGAGTTTTCTAATCAATACAAGGAATTCCCAACCTGCTGACAGGTATCTTTTGCAGATGGCAAAGCTATTCATCTACTGCATTTGGTTTTTCTATATGAGAAATTATTTTGACGTTTCCATATGTTACAATTCCAAGATTGAGCCTCATTAGGAAGATGAGTTACTCATCTTAGATTTAAATTCCCCTTTTCTATTTTAAAGTTTCAACAAATCAACTGAAGATTTTTTTTTCTACAATCTGTAGACTTCTTCCATTCCTGTTATCTTTTCAACACACTTTCAGGTTCGTGATAATCCAATTATCTTTCTTGAACTGCTCAGTTTTTCCATGAAGTCTCAGTTCAAAGACAATTCATTGTCTCTCTAGCTGAGGCTCTTTTATAAGGGCAGATATTGTTTCCTTTTGTCATATTTCAATCTTTCTGGCAACCTCTCTACTTCTTTGGTTCAGTTATTGATTCCATGCTCTTGGAAATTAGGTCTGTCTAATATTACAGTAGAATTTCTAATGATAGTACTATGAATTACAGAGGTTTTTTCACTTGAAATATGTCAATGACAACATAACTCCAAGTATATGACAGAATGCTTGACCATTACTGAAGGAAGCACACAAACAAACCAAAAAGAAAGAAGAGAAAAGAAAAAAGTTAATACTAAAAAAATCTTTAATTTTAGGACTCTTTCATTATACTACTACAATCCCCTGCTTAAAGCGGGTTCAACTAGAAGAATAGATCTCAAAGAGGAGATTCCATGATCACTCTAGACAATTTTGGAAAGTATGTCTTTCCACTCACTTCAATGAAGACCCTTCTCTCTAGGCTCCATACAAGTTGAAGAATGCTCCAACACCTCCCTGTCCCAGAAGAAGCCAAATCTTCTCCAGGCTGAAGAAGCACATCCCCCTTCTTGGAGTAGAAGTGCTCTATGGTGACCCTTCCCTGAACTTGCTGCCATTTATCAGCATCTTTCTTGCACTGAGGATCCAACACTGAATGCCATATTCCAGATTTAAGAGCTGTGGAAAAATTTGCTTCCCCCAGTTTACTGTACAGTTTACTGTACACTTGCATTGATGCAGCCCAGTATGCTATTGACTTCCATTGCTTCCTGGGTGCACTGTTGAATCATGTAACATATAGCTGAAACTTATCTTTATCCTGTTACAAGAAAAGAATACTCTATTAGTGTTTTCCCAAAACAACCTAGCAACAGAAAAGATGATTTTAGACACAAATGAATGACATGAACAGGAGCTCCTGATATATTAATTTTCTTTTGAAAGAGAGTATGGCATATCCATGCAAGTCTAAAGAAAGAAAAATATTCAGACAAGTCTGACTGGGATCACAGAAGAGCTATTGGTTTATTTTTCCGTAAAGGTGACCTTCTCTGTAATGTGCAAATCAACACTAGATGTATCTTACAATATTTACTGGAAAGACAAGGGTCTATAACTCAAGCCTTGAAATAAAGCCTTTGATTTGTTTCAAAACTGTAACGGTATTGCCCTTTAACAGTGGATATATAAGGATATATAAGTTTGTTTTGTATACCAAACGAACAGACTGAACTATTGCCACTGAATAGAAAACAGGTGACTTTCAATTGATGCCCCGTCTGTTACAACTAATTAGTTCCTTTATTTTGTTCCTAAATCTTCTTCTATGTTGAAAGACGGGTAAAATCAGTTGATAATCATCCTTAGAATTCTGTGCAATTTCTCTGGTAAATGCAATGTTTATGTTTTCCTATGCTACACTTCCACAGATTAAAAGTAGAAGATGATGTACATGTTAATCCTAAATTTTTATTCTTCAAATGATATGAGCACAATTAGCAATACTCATTACCAAAGAAAAGTAAACTGGAAAGTCATTTTGGGTTTGCACCAATGCATTGAATTTTTCAATTCTTCCTGCTCATAGATCTATGAACAAAATTAATTTATGTAATTATTAATTAATTTAGTTATTCTCAAAGACAAAAAAGAGTCAACAG
Organism: Oriolus oriolus; assembly: GCA_013400235.1. Classification (NCBI taxonomy): domain Eukaryota; kingdom Metazoa; phylum Chordata; class Aves; order Passeriformes; family Corvidae; genus Oriolus; species Oriolus oriolus. Next base: position 49,085 of record VXBT01001871.1, read on the forward strand.
ATCAGATGAATTGTAATGAAGTTCTAATTTTGATCAGGAATGAAAACACAGATATTTAGGCCAGATCTATAGACCATATCATTAAATATAGAGCAATCCAAGTAAATTCTGTGAATAAGTTTCCTGGCTTCAGACTTTCAAAGTGGACAAATTCAGAAAGAGACTGAAAGGTACTCTTGCCTTTATTGCATACAGGCAAAAATCATAGGAAAAATCCACCAGCAAATAACAGGTGAAATGATCAGACAAATTGGTTGAGGATAGCAGTATGGAAGAGTTTTTGATTCCTTAGTGCTCTTATGAGGAGAGGATGAATTTAATTGAAATACTGCTGTGGCCTTTCAGCACTCCCATGGGTTGAAAGTCCCAGGTGCCCTAGGACCAGGTGCCCTAGTCAATGCAATGCTCATCTGTAACCCAAAGGCAGGAACAGGAATAATGCCACAAGTACTTATGTTTTTTACCATGTCACATGCACTTATATGAAAATATTTTAAAACTCATTAAGATTTCTGGAGAGTGGAATGAAAAATGTTAATACTCAAATACGATCATGACAATGAAGAGAAAAAACTATGTTGCAGTGTGGCCAGATATGACTCACCCATACACCTACAGGTCCTTTATCCTGACTTTATAGCTAGTAGTGAGGACAAAAAATGGCATAGTGCTCTGGAATTGTTTACCTCTGCCCTCTATTATACAGGATGTCTGCAATAACAATACAGGATATTGACATCAGCGCTGCAGTGTGTGTTGGAAGCCTTGTGTAGTGAATCCTGACCACCTTATCCCTCACATGTGGTAGGAGTCATAAACTGATATAGCAGTCTTTAAAAATGCCACCTACAAGATAGTGTACTGGGATTAAAAGAGAGAATTATAGAAACAATGCCATTGAAATGAAAGTTAAAAAAAAACAACTCTTAAGAAAGGAAACCAATCCCAGAAAAGAGGGCAGTATCCTTTTTTCCTTGTTTTGCATTTTTGCCGTAAGTAGTACTGGCAGTGAAGACTGATGCATATCATGGTCTTCACGGACAGTTCAGAACATTTTGTCTATCAGATAAATAAACTTAAGTTCTAAAATATAGAGACAGAAGAAAAGAATGACATCCCCTAGAAAGGAGCAGTGAAAATATACTCTGAAATATATCACATGGCGTCACGCTTGGACACGAAGGAACACACGCAGGTCAGTTGTCAGGACAAGATGCCAAAAGGCTCAGAAAGGACCGGCACTCTTTATTTTATACACTCTTAGAAAACACCGTGGATTGGACGGTGAAGTTACCTCCCCTCAACCACATAGGTCAAAGGAGAAGTCCATCAAACTTCTCTGCCTTAGGAGAAAGAATGAAAACAAATTGGTTGGTTAGCATAACATGGCTTATGTTTACAGAAAGTGCGTGAGAACTCAATCTACAGAATTAAAAACATTGAAGAACTGTGAAAATCAGGGCAACAACATGGAAAAGCCAAACTTAAAACCAAAGGGCTCCAGGTGAGAGGCTGGAAAAAAGAGATCTAAATTTCAAGGGAAACTGAAACAGGTCAGAAGGAAAATCAGTGTTAAGATTTCAAATTCTTATGCTTATGTTTTGTAACTACTTTCAATCTGTAATACAAATATAATCTTTGGGATTTTATTTTTTAAATTTTTAATCTATGATTTCAAGTCTGTATAGCAATCAAACTGGAATCAAGTGAATATAACAGATACGCTGTGTGATCCTGTCATTAAGACCCAAACATGACAACTTGCTTCTTGGAGCCTTTGCAACTCAAAACAATCTTGGGAATACAAGATACTGTGATGCATTTTCTTCTAAACACTAAGCTTCAGTTTTGTGTCAGTAAATCTGTCAGCAGGTTTTAAGCATTGAAATGCAGATAAGTAGTGAGTCAATTTACAACTCTAAGACTGTTATAACCTCCCATTGTCAGTCTGCATTACACATGTTGCATCAAGATACAGTTTGATAAATGTTTTAAATTAAAGTCAATGTGCTCTTGTCAATGTTTTCTCGCACTATCAGTTGTGTGTATCTCATTTATGACTTTGGTTGCTTGGGTTTCTGTTGGCATTTTTGAGCCATACAGCAGGCTGGACCAGAGAAAAGGATGAGGGAATAATATAGATGCAAGAAAATTTGTTTTCATCCATATTATTTCCCTGAGATTGCTCCCTACATAGGTGAGTGCTGAGGAGAGAGAGAGTAAGGAACATGACAATAGGAACCAGATGAAGTCTGCAGGATCTCAAAAGTAATAGTGACAAATTAAAGTAATATTCTCCTCACAGCTTTTTCAATTCTTTTTCCTCCTCTCTAGTTCTGGCTTAATCTCACCAAGTTGATGGTAACCCCCCTGAAAACTTCTCTAGTACTGTGCTTATTTGTCTTGGTCCATTGGTCAAAACTGAAATGTGCTGCCCACCAACATTAATGTGTTATAAAAATCTTCCTATCACTTTGCAGTTATAACTAAATCTATTCCATCAATGCTTAGGTTCTGTCTCCTTTTCCACTTTAATCTTTCAATAATTTCTTCTTTTGGTTTCTTTTGTCCAGTTAATTCCTTGGTTTTGACCAACTTTTCCTGGTTTTATTAAATGTTGTTTTATGCTGCACTTAAGAGGTATCCTATGAATAGCAAATAAATAAATGTATTTAAATTATAAAGAAGAAGTGACTCAAACTGTGGGTTTAGATTAGATTTTATGATAAAGAGCATGGTGCTAATAATGCCAAGGTCACAGGCTTGTCCTGGTATGGGCCATTCACTTAAGAGTTGGACTCAAGAGTTCTTGTGGGCTCCTTACAACCCAGAGTAATCTGTGATTCTGTGAAAAATTCTTTGCTGTGAGGGTGGTGAGTCACTGGAACATGTTGACCAGAGAATTTGTGAATGCTACATCCCTGGAAGTGTTTAAGGTCAGGTTGGCTGGAGCTCTGAGAAACCTGGTTTAGTGGAAGGTGTCCCTGACAATGGCTGGGCGTTGGAACAAGATGAGGAACTCGTACTTCGTTGCATCTCAACAATATGTGAAGCTGGAATGTATTTTAAGTGTGACAGTAGCAGAATTGTGGGTGGAAGAAGAAAATTTTTCCAAATGAAGATGCTCCATGCCCACAATAACACATGCTTATTGCTCGCAGTAGGAGCTCTCCTGACAAGCACAGAATTGAGCAATGCTACACTGTAATTAAAGATGACACAGCACCTTGTTATTTAACAACAATACTTGCCTATAAACATCTTATTCTTGTCATCTGTCTACTTACAATTAACTAGTAATCTGGAGTGACAGGGTGCTGAGAGCAATAAGTATTTAGCACAGACTTTTGTTTCTACATCATCAGTTCAGACCTGGATTTCACATTGAGAAGCCATCATTTAGGAGCATTTTCTTACCCTGTGATTTCAAATCGTTTCCCATAGGATGCATATCTTCATCACAAAATCAGCCCTACAACTGGCACTAAGCATATCAGTGTTGACTATATCTTTAGAGAGACTGGGAATCTGCAAGTGGCAATGGTATCTGGTCCTAAAAGAGCTAAGAACACTTTTTGCTGAGAAACATGCTGACAGAAGAGTAAGGGAAGAACAACATAAATACTAAATTCAATTTTAAAAAAATCTTTTGTGATATTAATATTTTAGTTTCTTCTTTAATTATGCAATAAATATATAAGGATGTCTCCTAGTCTTCTAATATTTTTACATGAAAGCAGAGGGATTGTTTTTTTATGTCAGATTTCTTCATTTTCTCAATACATACTTCAGATGCTATTTTATAGCAGGGAAACTGCAGAATGTAAAATTAAAAACAAAAGAAAAGAAGGTATATGAATTCTGCACCAAAACTTAAGCTGATATTTTAATGGGTTTTCTTCTAATTATTCCATTGACATTATTTTCAGATAATTCTTTTTAAATGTTCTACATGTAATGAACTAATTTCTTTTTAGTATGTAATCTGCTAGGATTTTGCCTAAAAAATCTATCAAGAATTAATCAAGAATTCATCAATTCACCTAAAATCAAGAATTCATTATGATTTTTTTCTTAGAATAAATATCTGTTTAAAAAAATAGGTTAGCTTTGAAATTTTAAAAAGAGGTTTTAAAATTTTGTCAATATTTTGTGACCTTTCCAACTACATCTATAGTATTTATCTTAGATAAGCAGCTTAGCTGAAAAATTTTTAGGTGTAACTTGCCACTGATGATCCATGAGCTGTTAGTGACCTACTGTCAACTACCTGGCAAAAGAATGACGTTTTCTTTGTGGTGTTCAGGGATTAAGAGGAGGATGGCTCTTCCAGGCAGAAGATTAATATTAACTTTTATTTAATTATTTCATATATATATAATATTTAATTATAAACTGCTTTCAATTATTTTAATTTTTTTTCAAATTGTAAGGCATTTGAATGAAACTCCAGTTGACAGTATTATTATCCATCTGCTCTCAAAGCTGTCTGTGTTTACACTTAGTTTTGCTTGTATAGCCGCATAGGCTATTGAGTAATTCTCTAAGAGCTGACGAAAAAAGTAAATATCTTTCAAAATACACTTCTAATAAATTTCATTTTATTTTAATGGGCAGATATTTCCAGTGCTGAGTAAGCAATTTCTCTTCTCTTCGTATTAAAATAAAATTGTTGTCATAATCACAACTAAATTATTATACCAGTATTGTTCATGATGATGTTAGTGACTCACATAACTGGATGTTTAAAGTTCACCTATTTCCACACAATTTACATGTCACATAATTTGTAGTGAGCTTAGTAGGAGCTACTGTGTGCTCAACAGTATGACTATCTTTTATAGATCTCTGTGTCCAAATATGAACTATAAATTTAACTCATGTGAAAAACTTGGAAACTTTGAAAATCTGTTAAGATGAAAAAATGAGTCTCAGGTTACAGTTCTGTATTATTCTGTATTATGTTCCTTCATAAATAAACTTCTCCATCTGCAGAGTTCCTGTCTTTTGAAGAGTTTTTAAGATTGCATGCTGGAATACTGAACCTGTTCTTGCAGATCTGTATATTTTGATAGTATTGATAGAGAAGTTCTGTCAAAGCTAACACAAATCAAAGCCAAAATGCTATCAAATGCAGATCGAAGGATTAAGCCATGTAGTTCTAGAGGTGTGTTACTTATCAGCAGTTTCATTTTTATGAAATGGCTATTTCAAGGTCTGCTGTTGTGAATTGCTGTTTCAAAATTTCATTGAGCTGTAACTTAAAACTTGAAGGAAGCACCTGCTTATAAGCATGGAGCTGCATTTAATTACGTACTTTAATGAGCAGTACATTCTAGTTCCTACAAAATACTCTTTCAGCTATATTAGATTACAGTTATCACTGCTTGTCTAGACATGGGATCAAAATGTGAATCTTAAGTTAGATTACCTTAAGATTTGCTTTTGTCAGGGTATTGTACTTATCTTAACAATAGGACAGTCCAGTAACTGAAGAATCTAAGTTCACCAAGAAAACCTTAGAATCTCTTGGGAAATTTCTTTCAAGACCTGCAGTGTATATTCAATTATTTTTTAAATGAAAAATGACATTGAAAATATAAAAAAAGAACCCCTAAAGTAAGGCTGACATATAATTAAGATTTCAAATTAATCACTGTCTTAGTTAAACTTCAGTATGAGGCATGCATCAAAATGATAAATTGCAGTACCATAAGTTGACAAATATGGCTTATTTAACAACATTATTCTGAAAGAAATAAATTAAACAGAACATTGAAATAGTAAGTGGATTTTTACCAGACTAAGAGAGAGACATCTTTTTTTTCCAATAAATAACTTTTTCTCAAGGCAGAAGAAATGATATGTTATTCATTGGGTTTTAACTTTCAAAGAATGACTTTTTTTGCGAATGTTAAAGCAAAAAAATATATTTCCATTAATTTTGTCTGGAACTAAATTATGTATGTTTCGTGGCTCCCTAATCAATCAACTTATTTATTTATTTTTTAAGATTTATCAAGGAAAATTTAGCACTCAACAGCTACTAAAGTCTAACTGCTAATTATGGTAGAATAAAACACTAGGTCTATAATCAAGCACATGTGCATGTGCTTTTTTCCTAAAAATTAAGTGTTATTTTTCAAATGAAAGAACAGGGAAGAGAAAGACAAGTCTATTTAGATGACTTTATCACATATTCTCCTAAAAATAGGATGACAAATATTTGCCAGCAGAAACAATCTTTAATTGTACTTTTCTGTACTGACAATAAAGTGACACAGCCATCCATAATGAGCTTTGGAGAGGTTCTAGTGGTCAGATACTCCCTCCTGCATGGCACAGTCCCCTGCCTGCAAGCCAGACCTGTAGTCTTGGACTGTGTACTTCTTGTCTGGAGCTCAGGCGCGTAATTTTACAGAGCAATTGCTGCTTTTCAGCCTCACAACTGCTACTTCATGCTGTTCACCCATCTGAGTGGTAATAACATGGGAAACCTTAAGCAGATCTAAGCTTGGTGTGGGATTCTGAGGGCAAGAATGAGGCGCTCGTGATCCCTTGTGGTGTTGGTATCCCTTTCAATCCTTCTGATTAGGAGAAAAGCTCTGGCTGCAACTGCATCGAGCAGACCAAGGCCTAGTTGCACAGCTGTCTCCAAGGGTTTGGGCTTTGCAATCATAGTACCTCATCTGAAGACGAAGTAGGACTGCTGGGAAGAAATGAAACTTTTTGATCAAGGCAAATAAGAATATAATCATAAGTGAATATTTTTAACTCAGAAGGAGGGTCTTTAAAAATACTCTTTTCAAGGGACAGGGACCTAACTACAAGGTAGAAGAAAATTGAGCCCAGGTTTAGAAGGAAGGCTGAGAAGTACTAAAATTGGGACACTAGATTTTAAGACATCATATTTGGATTTATTTGGGGAATTGTTAGGCAGAATCTCCTGGGAAGCAATTATGGGGAGGAAGTGCAGTCAGAGAGATGGCTGATTTTTTTTTAAGTGACATCCCAACTGTTTTAAGGGGAAGTGAACTTTGGCAAGTGACCCATGAGGCTAACAAGGGAGCTTCTTAATGAACTAAAATGCAAAGAAGTACAGAGAAGGAAAAAAAAAGGAAAAACGGATGGACAGCAAGAAAGGTGTGTAGAAATGGTGCTTAGGAACAAAACAAAGAAGGTCAAAGTCCACTAACACTAGGGAGGGGTTTTATGGGTTATACAAAGGGATTCTACAAGTATGCTAGTGGCAAAAAAAGGACAGAGAAAATTGCAGATTCACAAGCAGGTGGAAAAGACAAAGATATTCAGTATAGAAAAGGCCGAAGAATTCCATGTCTTGTGTGCATCGTTCTTCATGAGGAGTAACCTGTTCATGTATCAGTCCAGTTGGGAAGGAAAGAGGTAACTGGTTCTAGGTTTACGTTGAAAAGTTGGATATATTCACATTCACAGATTCACCCAAGGGTACCAGAAGACCTGTCCCACCATGACTGAAAAGCTGCTGTCTGTAATCCTTGGAAAATTATAGCAATCAGTGGTAGTCCTTCATGACTAGACAGATTAGTGATACATTTGTCCTGATGAAAGCAAAAGGGATCACTACAGGCACTATAAACTAATAAACCTTCCCTCAGTTCTTGGAGGTAGCCTAAAGAATACATTTTTTTAAATCTATTTTTCATCACCTGAAAGATGAAGCTAATTGAGAATAGTTAGCACAGACTTACCAAGGGCAAGCTCTGCTTGATGAACCCAAATGACATTTAAGCATCTGAAGGGATATCATAAGTGGCCACTGCTTCCAGCAGCTCTGAAACATGGACATTTCCTTGCCTGGCCACAGGACCCCAAACCTGGGAGAGCTTGAGACCTGGGGATGTATGACTCAAGCCAATGGACTTTCTTGCTTCTTTCCCATTTGTGCATTTAACCAGTTTCACAGCTGAGAAAGTATCCCAGAGAAACACACGGACACACACAAGACACCAACAGGATGAGCTACAGACTGCCCAGGCAAGATCTGCTTTGACAGCCCCCCCCCCGGAACATGAGCACCTGTGGCCAAACCCTCTCTTTGTCTGGCAGGCACAGGAGGTCACTCATGCAGGTGCACACACAGGACTACCTGAGTTCATGAGCACACATACATTCACAGGTCCCACAAGTACCAGCATGGTCCTTCTGTCTGCCTGGCACCCCTACCCAGATCTCAGGCCTTCTTACTGGCCCCAGGGGTCCCCTCATCACTGCTGGTCCAGCTTGATGCTTACTTGCAAATATGAAGTATTGGCATACTTGTCCAGCATGGACTCCCCGCCCACCTGATACCTCACCCTAGATCCAGAACCTCCCTCCTGCTGGTTCATCCAGATGGAGGTGTGCTGGTGAGTGACCCATGCACACCCAGTATGGAGAAGCTGAAGACAGTTGCCATCTCACTGCCTCAGCACCTGTCACACAGCTTCCTCCAAGCCCTGGCACTGAGCCCCTCACTTGCTTCACTCATGCTGCTTCCTCCTGATAGTTATCTTTTGGGACACATACCATTCCCACCCCAGTGGGCGGCAGCTGAGACCCCCACTCACTTCAGTAGCTGGCACAGAGACCCCAGTCTCTCCAGTAGTTGATACCAGGCCAGGGTTATCTACGCCCCCAGCCTGGCTCCAGTAGCTGGCACTCAGCCCTTTAAACCCTCACACAGGCAGGACAGAGAGTGAGATTGCTCTGAAAGTTAAAAAAAGATTTAATAAGAAGATAGGACAGGTTATGGTGATCAGGTGCAGGCCTCAGCCAGATAAGTGTACTGATCAGAGCCCATTTTCACACAGCACTCACAAAATGATGAAAATGCAGAAGAATGACACAAAATAATTCATTATTTGGAAAATTACTTTATCTTAAGGCTTCAAAAGCCCATGTTAAAGAGAAAGAGTACTCTGAAGTGTGTGATTTTATTGCAGTACTTAAGAACCTCCATAAGAACTCACAGATGCTAATAAAGAGGGCTCTATAATTTAGCAGATAAAAGCAGAACAAAAGCCAGTGGCTGGAAGTTCAAAAATCAGAATTAAAAAGTCTTACTTCTAAGTGAGGCAGAGTGATCAGTGGGATCAAAGAAAGTTTTCTTACAGCTTGATGTCTTTGAGAGCTAAATTTGTTTCCAGAAGTTATTCTTTAGCCAAATCTGTATTTGTGGTATCAAGAAAATGGTGTGAAGTGCTATAAAAATTAACCAGATTAAGTCCACAGAGCTATTTTTCTCTCTACTTCCTTTGGACTCATACAGGAATGGTGGTACCAGTACAACATACAGGTAAAATAGGTAGAAGCACCATGGCAACCTGGTATTGATTTCATAACGAGTGATTGTCTTCTGTGCTACACCTTTACACGTGCATCTGGCATTAGGAATGGCATGAAAGTCTGTAGTAGATACAAGTCTATGAATAGGCATTAGTGGGATGTTTTCCATCCAAACTAGTATTCCACGACAAAAAGGATTTGTTAGATAATTTTTTGGGACTTCCTAGACAGTGTGGCAGATATTCATACATTAGACATTTTTCTTCTTGTTATCCAACATGTTGAATAGAAGTAAAAATAGACAATGTAGATTAGCTTATATCTAGCATGTTGCTTTGTTAGATTTAGTATGTTTTGTCTAAATATATGTGTTTGTGCCATTTAATCATTCCCTGTTTTGATTTTCCTTTCCTTTCCTTTCCTTTCCTTTCCTTTCCTTTCCTTTCCTTTCCTTTCCTTTCCTTTCCTTTCCTTTCCTTTCCTTTCCCTTTCCTTTCCTTTCCCAAATTCAATTTAATTCAATTTTATTAAGGGGTTGCTGAAACAATGTAATGACAGAGACCAGCCATACCCACAGCAGTTAAGGCAAAATGTGAACAGAAACAACAAAGAGCCTACAATATCGATCAGGCAGTAAGCCTGGTGCCAAATTTACAGCTTAAAGTCTGTGGCTTTTACAATTCCAGCCTGGCAAACAATTTTTCAGTGGATTTCTTATAGAGAGAATTCTAACATTAAACAATATTTCATTAGTACTCCTTCAAATTTTATATTATGCTAGCAGTGGTATTATTAGCTTTATACAGCTAGGATTTACCTGAATCCAAGATTTAGATTATATGTAGCCACATTTCTGAATCTGATATGCAGGAGATCTAAAAATAGTATATCCTATTTGTTCACATTCTCTGGCTTTATACCAACTGCCAAAATTATTTTTAGCACCACATCCTGGCATATTTAAGTCCTACTAGTATTTCTTATCTACATGCTTCAATAATCCTGTACATCAGCTACCAGTTTTTCTTAATGTTGCTGAAAAAAATTATAAATCCACAGAAGTCACTAGATGGAAATCCTATTCTGTTAATAAACACCATCTGCTCCCTTCTTTCCTTCCCCACTTCACATTATCCATAAAGCTGTGATCATTCTTGAAATTTTTAACATTACTCTCAAATCCCTCTCAAAAACATTTCAGCAGAATTGCTGAACTCCATAGCAGCACTCCAATACAAACATGAAGACCATTTCATTACTTACACAGTGCCTAATAATTCAGTTTTATAATTCATCTTTAAAATTACATCCAGTAGTACAAACCAGATGAAGTTATATTTCATACTACTTTTATAAATATTTGCAATTCACCTCCTGGGCATTCAGAGTTTTCACTATAAGGGTAATCTATAGATTTTTTTTTTTTTTTTTGCCATGGCCCATAGGATAACACAAAAATGTCTATCATATTTAACTTGAATAAAGATTGCCATAAATTCTAGCAGTACATTTCTTAATGAAGTCAATGATTTTAGCAATGTCAGCTACCTGTTTAATAGATGTAAAGTAACACAGTGAGAACAGAAGGAAGCACTGTTCAAAGCAGGACTAGGTCCACTGAATCCCCTTTGCTGTATAGGCAAGCTGCTACGCTGCTTTCTTTCTCAGCAGCTGTATTTCCCCTCCCGTTCTCTCAATGAATAAAGCTGCTTATGTATCTTAGGACAACAGGAAATGGAAAAGTGCATCTAACTCTTCTATTCCAAAACCAAATTATCTCATCAGAAATAAAAAAAAAAGGGCACAGCTACATTGACTTAGCCTAAATTATCAAATAGGACATTAAGTATAGCATTCCTCCTCCAGATATTCATACCTATACATGTTGTAAGGAGCCTGAAAGCTACTAAATAACCTCCATAGAAACCTCTCCAGAAAAAAAACAGGCACAGAGTCAGCAGACTTAGAACTTCCCCATTTCTCACTCCAACCAGCAATGCTGTGTCATTAGATGGTGATAAAATTAGCTCCAGGGTTTTTTTAAAATCCCTCCTTAATTTTTAGTGCATCTCACCATTTTCTGTTGTCACTGAAAGTGAAGTCTATTACTTTTGAGTAATCTGTTCCAGTTTTCTCTCATGAAATCATTTTTCTTTAGGGGTATTGTGCTATATAGAGAGGTATGTTTGTCAGATGTGTTCTTTTCCAAATAATAAAGAAGATGAACATGAAGAAGTTTGTGCATAATGGTAGCAAAAATAACTCAAATATGCCACTTGATACAGAGGAAAGAAAGAGAGGGTGAGAAGAAGAGAAAGAAGGAGAGGAGAGAAGAATGGAGGGACACAGATTGCAGACTGAGGCTTATGATATTGGTCTTTAACAGAGTTGATATTTTTGTGGTCTATAGTGCACTTGGTTTGACCGAATGCAATTGCAGTGGCTTACATACGGTGGCTCAGCATACTCTTTCGATTAATGATATAATTTTATATATTTTCATAAACAATTTTATTCTCAGGAGATCAAAAAATGAATATGTTGCTATATGTTATGATCAAGAAAGTCCACCATAGATTCATCCTTCCCCCAGATTCTGTCAGGTACTCTGGAGTTTCTTGTCAACTTTCAGCTCAACTGCAAATTTGTCAAGAGGATGAGAAGTCAGAAAAATAGATATTTGCAGGCTTTATTTTTTTTTTAATAGTGAACAGTAATGGATTCCATGTAACCATCTACCTATGTAATCTATTTCAAAGCATTTCAAAAGAAACTGTTTTAATTATCTCTGATTATGAAAGGTATGTTCCTTCTTTTTCAAATTACAACTGGATCTAATCCCTTCAGATATATTTCACTACTTCTCATTCTATCCTCTCATGCCACCTCTATCATTTTGCTTTATTGCAATGACAGGTTGCTAATCATTTCTATCTTAGATTTCAAATTACATATCCATAATAAAGCTTTAAATTATGAGGCCTGATATTTAGGGGTACTAAGTATGCAGATGTTTCATCAAGAAACTGAGAAGGAGCTACCGGGCAATCAAAATTTTTGAAAACTGGATACTAGGTAGAACCAGATCTTAAAATGCTGATTGCAGGGTTATACACATTCACAAAGAGTACAAGAACAGAAATGGAAATTGCCCTGATGTGATTATCATTTAAGTACATCTATTCTCTCACATCAAGGAAAGAGGCATTAAATGAATGTAATGTAACGTAATGAGTTTTCATTTCTTTGCTATCTAGGTGTAAAGATGGATAGCTTCACATGAAGTCTGAAGAAACAGGTATTGAAAGAAAAATTCTCTTGACTGAATGAAGTTACGTTGATTCAGGTCTTAAAACAGTAGATCTGGCTGTGGTAAGGGAGACTCTGTTGAACTAAAACCCTGGTGTCCAGCCTAACTTTTTTGAATATTCCTAATTTCACAAAATAAAACATCAGTTTCAAAAAAGATGAGTATCAAGTTCAAGGTAGCAAGTTTATGTTTTGTTCTAAAACGCCGATTTCTGTGGTTGAAGGTAAAATTTCCCCAGACTTTACAGTGACCTAGAAGCTCAAGTTCTATTAATCAGCATGTTATTTTTACCTAGAAAGGAACTATGTGAGGAGTCAGTCATATGTGCAAGCTGAAGTCTATTGTTGATCTCCCATTTTAAGTTTAATTATTCTCTATCATAGCTGAGATACATAGTATGTTTCTGTTAGCATTAGCAGTGCAAATTTTTTCAGTAAACTGTTTATAAAACAGACAGATTATACCATATATAATGAATTCAACAAGCATATATTATATGAGAGAAGCATATATTATATTTTGCATAGTTAAAAATCCATAGGAATTTCAATGTATATTTTAATGTAACATTTTTTAATAATGCTTGAGTTACCAAGTGCTTGAAAAATTAACAGACTGCAGTGTAGCTATAATCTAGACAAAACTGGTTACATACAGACTAAATTTTTCTTTTCTAAATTACCTCTTTTTCATGTGCAACCCAGAAAATAAAAAGATAGTGTGTAATCATTTCAGCTATTTTCTCTAACAACTCAAGGAACAAGAAGGGCTTAAAAATTATTTTATATTTTTCATTTCATATCTTGATATATAGGAGGGAATTTCTATATGAAGTAGCATTCTAATGCATCATACCTGAAGGTGAACTAGATCAACAGCTGAAGACATTTTACTACAGAGTGATTCTGGGCTGTATTTCTTCAGCAGCCCTTCATTGTGTTACCAATTTTTGGATATTTTCCTAGCTATCAAAGTGTTACTCAGCTAGTTACTTCCTCAGAGATTAGTTTCTATTGCAGATGGGACCAAGCAGAGTACAACAATGGCCTCAGAACTTCTCCAGGCTGTTTACTATAGCTCCTGCTTTGCTGACAGAGACACTTAATGGAAACAGAATAATCCAGTGTGTCAATGTCAAGTGTCTTTAAAAAAGAAGGGGGAAAAAATCAAGAAGGGGGAAAATATCCAAAAGAGAAAAAAACCAAACACAAAACACAATAGCAAAGAAAAAGAGAAAAAGCAAAAGTTTCTGTTCATATCCTGTAAACACTTGCTAGAGTGCACAGTCCTGGTACCAAGAAATGTGTTTTAAAAATGAATGCATGATATAAACCAACTCTTCAAACACTACTAAATTGAACTTGATCATAAACAAGGTCCTTCCTGGAACATACATATACAACCCATATATATATATACATATACAATACTAGGAATGTCTGGACTTCAAGAATAGATGTTCCAGCTCATTAACTTCAGTGTCTGTGTGAAAATCACAGAAAATTGTGAAAACTGCAACAGAGAAATAGCTTTATGTCAATTCAGAGAACTGAGTCAGCAGTTCTCCTGTGCAAACATATAAGAAGGAATCCATTCACAAAACTTGCAGATTCCACTATATAGCAAAATTCAAAACTACTAATGTCTTGACATTAATTTGAATAAGCATGTGTCAGAAGGACCAGAACAATAACAATTAAGTTTTTCAGAATTTAAAGAACTTGCCATTATTAGAGGTCATAAGATATTTGCATCTGGATGGGACTACAGATTGTAGTGTTTTAAATATTTTGGTTTGACTTATGACTCTATGAATCTGTGAATGATTACATGAGAAGCAAATATTGTAACTTGGATAAGGTTATATATGTGTATTTTTGTATATTTCTGTGCGATGTTTAGGTTTTGTATGTATAGAGATCAGAGGAAAAAACCCAGAACATTTTGTTAAGAACGTCTTACCTTCATAGTAAACTTTAAACCCATGAGCACTAACTGCAAAGTCACTTGTCAAGCGCAGTGAAAATACAGATTTTGTACTTGTCACAGGTGGAGGAAGATGAAATCCTGTTAACCTAAGAAACAAAAAAGCACAACTCATGGTTAATTGTTTGGAAAAAACTTACATGTGACAGGTTGCTCTTCCCAATAATATTTGATCATGGCAAGGACAACTGTCTTAAAAATATGTAGTTTGCATTACTTGAAAAAATTATTTTTATATGGTAATTGAGGAATTATTATAAAATTTGGCTGTCTTTGATGGACACTGAAACATCGGTTTGATAAAACTATATTTAGTATAGACGATAGTAAGATGTAGAAACTGGACTTAAAAGCAGTTCAGGTTATCAGTAGCTGAAAAAAGTAAAACAACCAAAGAAATCACAATCCACCAGATAATTTACACTCTTTTAGGGTTATGTTCAAAAATGTATTGCACTATATATCTTACACTGGTTTCTGCAAGAAAGGGGACCATGATTCACTTTAATGAGGGAATTTAATATTATTTAAACTGCGCACTTTAGCCTCAGAGAAGAAATTTCCAATTTCAACTCAAAAAACAGCATCATTGTGAAATAATAGGTCCATAAGAAAAGCTCTCTTGAAAGGAATTACAGAGTTGTTAAGGTTTGTGGTTTTGTTGTTTGTGTGTTTGGTTTTGTTTGTTGTATTAAAACTACTATGTTTGAGACACAAAGGAAAGAAAATTTTTTGTGTGCTCTGCACTGCTGATACGATCTGCTGATACTCATTTCTACGTATTCATTTGATGTGCATATGACAGCATTTATCTATCTCAGTTCTAGGAGAATAACCTCACCAGGGTTCCTATCAGACCAACACAGCCCATAATATTTACCTGTCAAAAATCCATAAAGAAGTTGAAGAATTTAGCTATGTACACACACCAGTGAAATCTAGACATACCTTTGGAACCCAGCTAGCTGTGTGTGGTGAATTGTGTAGCAGATTAGGATAATATATTTTATTAATGATTGAGATTACAATTATTTTTATGTGTTTGTGGATAAGCCCTTATTTTACATTTTACTTTGAATTTAGAACTACAGAAAAATTTAGGCCAAAAGAGACCTATAGAGGCCACATTGTCCAACCTACTGTTCAAAGTGGGCTTAAAGTCAGAGTTAGTCTAGGTTGCTCAAGATTTACACTTTCCCTTTTCATTGTTAGAATAAATTTTTTGTTTGCTTGGGGGTTATTTTGTGTTTGGTTTAGTTTTTTGGTTTGCTTTTTTTTAATGCAGCTATATATACAGAGGCTGCTCTTGAGCGCACTTTAAGAAATATGTAAACTCTGATAATTTTACTGGAAGAGATGACATGTATTTTTAATTTTGCTTGATGAAAGAACAAACACCAGTGGTGTTTACTAATGTTTTAATACGTTTACTGCTGCTTATTCTGAAATTCAGTCTCAGCCTTCTTCTGAAATAACAAATTAACTGATAAGTTATGTCCTGCCATTATCAGCATTTCTAGTCTCATCAGAGGGAAGGATATGAGTGATGAGAAGCCCAGAATTCAAAAGGTCAGGAAATGATTTGCTAAAAAATACTGTAATTGCAATATTAGCAGTTATTTAATGTTTTACTTATTTTTAGCTTTAAGAAGCATTTAGAAGAGTTCTATATACTGTACTACTAATTTACCATGAAGTTTATTTGCTGTGGGGGTCATAAAAATTTTTATATTTTTCTTTGATCACTATGTACGTGGTGTCCTTAACAGATACTCTAAATTTATGGGTATTATATAGATGTTTTTTCTTAAGCAGTCATTGGAAAACAAAACAAAATTTTAAAACAAGCAAACAAAAAAGAATCAAAAAGAAAAACCTCCTAAATACAATAGCCAATTTATGCCATTGGTTACAGTCATGAGAGATATGAAAGCAAAATTGTAATAGTACTCACATCACATAACCAGAAAATTTAAAAACATGAACAAAAGAAGCAAAGGCCCCTAAAAATGTATATATTCACACATTTATATGTAGCAAGTCCTCAGTGGGTGTATTTAGAAAGCTGTCCTTTGTTTTGTCATTGGCATCTTTATGAATAATATCATTAAAACAAGACTAAAGAATTTATGTTAATATGAAAAATGGAGAATTATGTACAGAATGTTTATGATTTAGGAAATGCATTTTTTATTTGATAGGAGGGCATGTTATTGTTCTATTAATAAAAAAAATTAATAAAATGCTAACATCTCCCTAAACTGCATATGCACAATCTTTTAATAAGTCAATATCAAAGCATTCTTTTCAATAGCTTGGTCATCAACCAATAAATATATTAATTCATTGGTAAGTATCAACACTTAAAATAAGCTGGCCTAATGTAAAATCAAACCAGTAATTTGAATAAAACTCTAACTTGCATCTCACAGTAGGTTTAGCTGGTATCTCTTTAGCTACTCAATGATATAAAAGAATTCTGGGTATAAACATATATCCAGCAGAAAAGAAATACACAGTTATCCCAAATTATTCAATTTTGTGAGTGGTATGTAGGCACCACTTAGATGGGTAGTGGATTTTTAAAATGAACTCATATGTACTAGCATAGTAAACATTACAGCTCCTGATGCAAAACAGATCATTATAAGAGCTGTTGGATACCATTTAGCTTTCAGTGGTGGGCCTTCTATAGCCATCATTATGTTGCATTTAGTCAAAAAGGATAAGCTTGTTTCTTTAATTTGGTTGCTACACTCAAATTGATATGAAGAAATTCAGTGGTAATATTTTTGGTTTAGTGGATGCAAAATTAATCAAAAGTTTAATAAGTAAAAATTCAACATGCCAATGTCACTCAGTAAAATACTACAGATTTTTAGAGAGAACTGTAATGTAATTCATTCTGACTATTGCAATAACCTAATACTTGAGATCATTTATTAGGTACAAAAGGACATTGACCTCAGAGCTTAAGTCTTATTTGTATGTAAAACCCTACAAACTGTCGTAAGTGTTGTCCAGAATAGTTTTCATTGCCATTTAAAATGAAACATAGCAAGCACATCATAACTGCAGGAGAGAGATGGCAGGTAAGAAGCAAAATACCTGTATGATAATGCATGTGCATACCTCCTATTGTCACTTATTCAGATCAGTCACAACTGATTGTCTAACTGAGTACTCTGGTAAAAGTAAAACTTTAGGGGGAATGATTATGCAAAATATGCAGTCATCTCGTTAAGTAGATATCATAAGCTTATTAAATATGTTTAAAATTTAAATTTCCTCTAGTAGCTGAGGGTTTTTTTATCACAGCAATTTTCCATCTTACATTCCATTTGCATATCTCATTCCATTTGTCTCAGCTTTTTTCAAATTTAAAATGCCTACTGGAGTTATTCAGGTGACTCTCTACTGCTGTTTTAGATACTGCGAGATATTTGAAACATCAGCACAGAGTTGGTAGAAATGACATTGTACCACCTTGAGATCCATGTGCTTCTGGAGAGATGGAGGCCAGGCAGGATTCCTTAGGGATTCTAGACGTGCCTACATCTTGTGGTAGGCTCTTCAATCATTCCTTTATAGTCTGCCACTTTGGCAGAAAAAATTTATACTATGACAGATGTGCTTTCTTTTTTGTTTGTTTTTTTTTTTTTTGTGGGATTTTCTATTCCTTTTCTTCTTTCTCTTTTTGATTTTGGAATTAGCTCATTTAGTGCTCTCTGACCTCATTAAGGGATCCCATAAGTAATTGATGCTGGCTGGGGTAGCCATCGGAAAGCAAGGGAACTAAAAGACAATGTCTACAGAGGTCTGAGAAGAAAATACAGTTATTTCTGTTTCAACTCTTAAAAACCCAAATTTTGAATTGTGAAGTTCTGCTTGAGTATTTGATTTAGATGATGCAGTTCAGCTACAGAGTCTTATCAAACACAGAACAGTGATACAAATGTGTAAGGGAATACACTGCATGTGAATGAATATATTTGCTTTGTTCTTGCTCGTTTGTCTAACAAGCTTGCCAGGCACCTAACACCCACAGGAAATGGACATATTATGTATGTAGTCTAAGACTACAGATGTTTCTGGGAGTGTAGGAAAAGGTTAAGAGATATTTTTATTTATTCAATTTTCTACAGCAGAGAGACCAGACGCTCAGCCTGAAAAATTTATTGTATATAGAAATTCTAAAACTCCAGTAGTAAATATGGTGAAGTTAAATATATCATTTGGAAACACAATATGTATTCAGAATTTATATATTATTTGCATTCAAAATTATAATGCTGTGTAAAGTAGTTTCAGTAATGTGAATCTGGCAATGTTTTTGCAATCATGTCAGAGTATAAGAATAGAGAACAGAAACACCCATTGCCTTGGAGACAGAGAAAAGGACATATGAGACACATGATTAAATTACTCCAAGTAGACCCAAGGCTGAGGAGAAGAAAATCATCACCATCATACTCTTTGACAAAGAATTAATCTTGCTGGTTGCTTGCCATAACTACCCCATGGTTCCATCTTTATCCTCCCAAGGAAACCAAAGTGGTTGAGTGTCCAAATGGACATCAAAAGCACTACAGAACCCCGCCAGAGAAAAGAGGTAGATTCTAGGAAGAATCTGTACAATTTTAACCATATTTTTTTTAAGTAATTAGTTGCTTTGAGTATGCGGTTTAGTAATATTGTAAGCAGACTAGTAATGATAACTGTTATATTCACTGCTATATTTTAATTTGTTAAGACTTCTCAATGAAAAAAGACAGATTTTATTTGAGTCCTCAGATGTCTCTAAGTACGCAGAATGCAAATACAGAAAATTTCTTCACGTACAAAAAAGTGACTGAAAGGTGCCTTTTTCCAGGTGAGAGACTAATTTTGAAACACAGTGAACACACTGTGTTTTATGTGTTTCTGACTCCATCTTTATTTATTTTTTCAGTAATGGAAAAAGCCAAATGGAGTCTGAAATAAAACATTGTCTTATGTACAAAGGAATTTCTAAATATTCTGTCACCATTAATTCAAATATAATAAGTAATTTCTAAGCAGTAGTGATAATGTTTGAATCTATATGAAAAATTGTAGTAATATTTTTGGGATTATAAATGATTGCAAATGACATAATTATTTTCTTTCAAACATGTAATTTACAGAGTGTGTCACTGTCTCTTCCTCCTGTAGGTTACTATATTCCATCATGTGCTGTAGATTGAAAAAAAGAAGGTATATACATTAAACAGTTGAATCTGTCTGTTTTCATTTTTTAAGTATACTTTAAAAAACTACTACTGCAAGAGTAATTCTAATCTCTCTATTTTAATCTCTCCCACTGTCTTTTTTCAATCATGTATGACATCATTTTAAAATGACAAATCATCTTAGATTTGTGGTTTCCAAGATTTTAGAGCTCTGACTGGAAATTTCTGCAGTTTGATCAATCTTTTTTTTTCTTCTTTTACTGTGGTCTTTGTGATAAAACTTAAATCGTATGTCAAGTGAACTTTAAGCTGCATGCTGAACTTTAAACTCATCAGCCCTTAAGGAAGACCAGCTCTCAGCTTCAAGATCTAAATAGAGCAATCATTTCATAATTGCAAAGTTAAAATTATGGAAAGCAATCTTGATTAGGCATACAAAAGTGCTCCTAGATAACTTGTTTACTTGAGACTGTGAAGGGATAAATAAGATGACTGTACTTGCTCTTTGCTTGTGGGTTTTAGATATTTGTCATTTGACAAAGCATTGATTATGCTTTTAAATATGTAATTTTTTAAAATGTATTTTAATAGCTCTTTGCATTGTTTTGTTCTCTTTTCAGGTTCACAAGATTCTAGCTTTTCTACAGTATGTTAGTGATTTCCAAAGAAAACACAGTTCATCTAGAATATTTCAGCTTGGATTGGATGGTATCCGAAGAAATTCACCAAAAGAGTTTTTTAAGTGAGTAGCAGTCTCACTTGATCTCAATAAATTTTTGATTAGCTCAAATAGAAATTTTACAGCAGCAAGAGTTTTAGTCTAATCTGAAAGGTGCAAGAAATGTTTGTCCCTAATTTATCCAAAATGATGAAGAAACATAAAACATGTTAACATGTCAACTTATTGTAACTTTGACTGTAAAATTAAAAAGACTGTCAAAGCCCATACATTCTCACTTTTAGTTTGATCTCCCAAGAATTGTTTATTCTTAATGTCAAGAGGAGAAGATGAATTGTGAAAAAGAATATGCATAATAAGCAAAATACTGCCAAGTATAAAACAAAATAAGTAAAATGAGGTTTTCTCTATCTTCATTGAGAATCTTCCCCACAAATAAAGGCAAACTTTCTGAAGACAACAGAAATTTTATTCCATATCTAGCTGTTTACATGAAACTGAAATATCTGATATTTTCAGAGAACAGATAAAATATTTCTAATTATGTTTTTTTTCTTTTACATGAATGTGACTTTTTTTTTCTTCCGCTATGACATTTTGCTCTTAATGATACGTATTTAAGTTTATAATCTTCAGAGAATGTTATTCTTAAAATCCATAGCACACATAAAAATGAAGCTGCATCACCAGTGGATTTTTCCCATTATGCTAACTATAATCCTTCTACTATTTTATTTGCTAGTATGTCCAGTAACTTGTTATCTGTTATTTATGCAGAGAGAACAGGTCAATACTTAGCAAATACGTACATCTTGAACTTAGTAAGGTACTGTTGGGGCTTGGTCTTGTTGGACCACATGCTGATGAATTCATTATTAGCGGCTGGAGCTCTATCTGTGTGGTTTTGTATTCATATACACTTCTATTAATTTTCTAAGTAGCAGATGATTAGATTTAATATCTGACTAGCCTGATGCTACACTGATTCAATTTCAAATTTACTGAGATCTTTTGCCTGCCAGATACTTGTTTAACATTTTCCCACTAGCTCTAATTATTATTAAAAAAAAAAAAGCCTTCAACAGAAGGGTTTAGTTATTTGTATTCTCTAAGATAAAAGCATGATCTTCACACTCAGTTTGCTCCTGCATTTCTTGTGACCAGCATCTACTCAAGTAAAATAACAACCTTCTTCAGTACTTTTTTCTAGACACAATTTTGTTTTCATCTAATACTCATCAAATATTTGGTTCTGAGGACCCTATCTCCTTAGTTCTGCATATCATGGCATTTTCTTATTTTGAATACAGAGATATTAAAGAAAAGATGTGATTATTTAATAAAGTATGAATTTTAAATGTTGAGTGTATCCAATTTGACATCTCATTTTTTGGTCGTTAATTTTTTTGGTTGCCCTCTTTCGTGGGAATGTAAAATCTAGCATCTGTTTCTCTTTCAGTCTGTTCTGTGATCTTTTTTTGCTGTGTCGCTTCCATAGTAATTCATCAGACATGTAAGCATCTGTGCTGATTTCGACAGGAGTAGAGTTAATTCTCTTCACACTGATTAACATGGGTTATGTTTCATATTTGTGCTGAAAACAGTGTTGATAATATGGGGATGTTTTTGTTCTTGCTGGGCAGCGCCTTTGCTGTTTCCTGTACTGTCATGCGGGTGAGGGGGCTGGGGGTGAATGGGAAGTTGAGACAAGACACAGTGGGGATAGCTGACTCCAAACAACCCAAGAGATATCCCATACCATATGGTGTTGTGATCATCAAGTGAAGCTGGGGAAGAAGAAGGAAGGAAAGATGTTTGGAATGATGGCGTTTGTCTTCCCAAGTCACCATTACTCCTCATGGGGCCCTGCTCTCCTGGAGGTGGCTGAACACCTGCCTCCCTGCCTGTGGGAAGTGGTGAATTAATTCCTTTTTTTGCTTTGCTTGAGTGTATGGCTTTGGCTTTCCCTATTAAACTGTCTTTGTCTCAGTCTATGAGTTTTGTCACTTTCGCTCTTCCATTTCTCTTCCTCTTCCCACTGGTGAAGGAGGGAGAGAGTGGCTGTGTGGTGCTTAGTTGCCAGCTGGGGTTAAACCACAACAGTCTCTTTGATCTCTAGACAGCAAACTGAGCATCTACCAGTAGAAAGTTTCAACAGCTCTGAAAACTATTTAAGTAGCAATAGCAGTCAGCCATAAATGGTAGTCAACAGAAAAGCTAGGAAAGCGAGGTAATATGCTATTAAAAATTAAGTTATGTATTTCACTACCAAAATCCTTGATGAAATAAAATATCTGCTATGTCATTAAATAGATTATTTAAATATCAACAATGCTTTTAAGTATATGAAAAGGGTAACAAAATAAATTCTTTTTAAAAATAAAGATACCTGTAAGGGTTAACTACAAATATCTTTGCTTCTGAATAAAACCTTTAAAGTGATCCGGAACATATCTACCTATGCTTCTCCTCCTTCTTGGGAACTGAATAGTCCATATTCCATACTGTCCTGGGTTACAATGTAAGATGTAACCAAAAGCATGTATTCTATTATCTTCACAAGCTGTTAAAGCAGGTGGGGCAATGTTTGTTATCTCCCACCATGACTCATATCTGATAACACCCTCTGGGAAGCTATCTCTGTTTAATGGGCCATCAAGAACCCAACGCATGACTCACAGACTTACCTCCTCCCACTGTGAGATGCTCCGCCTAGGGGGGAGGAGCCAAGCATTCCCACCTGGATATAATCTGGGCTTTTGGAACAGCAGAGCAGCTGTTGCCTACTGGACTCCCAGAAGGCAAGACCTTCAGCTTGGACCTTTGGGTGGAGACCAGACCCTTCTTTTTGACAGTATCACTGCTTTAACAGGACCATTTCACCTGGACTGCTGCCACCACCCTGACCAACAGGGTGTCAGGTTGTATTCTGACTCAGTCAGTGCTCTTGTGCTATTGCATTTATTTTCTTTTTAATTTTTTTTCTATTAAATTATAATTCTGACTTGTGATCTCCCACTGGTTTGTTTTTCAAACTAGTACACATATGCAAAGGCATACAGATCATTCTGTTTGAAGTACGTCTCATGCTATTGTATTTCTATATCAAATTCCACAGCCTAGTGCTTGAGACGCAGCTCTAACAGTTTTAACATTTTTTTATGGTCTCCATATCCACTGTAAAGTAGCATGAATGCCACAAAAGAAAGGGGTTTTTTTCCACTCCTGTTACAGTTTTCCCTTGCAGTTTATCAAAATTACATGAATCATCCCAAATAAATAAATAGAAAAGTTATCATATTGAAAATATGAAAAATACATGTGAAAGTTACTGTGAAAAGACTGCTGGGATATAAAAAATATTTATTTCACATCACTAGATAACAGGATATCAAAGCAGGGACAGGTCTGAGGTCAAAACAGGGCTTTATAAGTCCTGAAAGTCTAAAAAGAAAGAGGTGTCTCAGCCTTCTGGGCAGTCATATCCAGCCCTTAACTGTTCATGTGACTCACTATATCAAATTCAAACAATTCTGTGTGATAATAGGCTCTGTCACCTGATCTCAGTAACAGACCTAAGGGATCACAAATACCACAGGAGAGAGGACCTTGCAATTCTAACATCCTTATTCTGATAACACACAGCAAAGTCAGAAAGTGCTGTTCTTCCAGTGAAGGGACAGGTACAAAGAACTGGATACCAGGATTCAGGCTTGTTTTAAAAGCCCTATTCTCTGTAGAGAGACAGTTCTTTTCCACAGTCCTTATGATAAGTAAAGTCATAGAAGCATAGAAAGCTTTGGGTTGTAAGGCACCTTTAACAATCATTGAGTCCAAGTCCTTTGTGACAAGCGGGGATGTATTCAACTAGATGATGCTGCTCAGAGTCCCATACAACCTTACCTTGAATATTTCCAGGGATGGGACATCTACCACCTCTCTGGGAAATCTGCCCCACTGTTTCATCACCCTCACTGTAAAAAATTTCTTCATTATATGTAGTCTGAATCTAACCTCTTTTAGTTTAAAACTATTAACCTTTGTCCTATCACTACAGGCCCTACTGAAAGTGTGTTCCCTCTTTCTTATGAGCCCTCTCAAGTACTGAAAGACCACAATAAGGTGTCCCTGAAACCTCTAACTGAGGGGAAGGGAAAAAATCAAATCTTTGTTAGAACCAACACTATTTGTTTATTGTATAAATCTTACAAGAGTATTTCTACATCAAGTAGAAATGTGAAGTGCACCAAGGGCTGCATTATTTGCCAGTTGAGGGAGTCGATTGTTGCACATTATTCTGTAGTGGTGTGGCCTCAACTTGGGTACTATGTGCAGTTTTGGGGGCCACAACATAAGGATATAAAGCTATTGGAGAGCATCTAAAGGAGGGAAGCAAAGACGTTGAAGGGCCTTGAGGGGAAGCCGTATGGGGAGTGGCTGAGGTCACTTGGTCTGTTCAGCCTGGAAAAGAGGAGACACAGGGGACCTCATTGCAGTCTACAGCTTCCTTATGAGGGGAAGAGGAGGGGCAGACACTGGTTTCTCTCTGTGGTGACCACTGGCAGGACTCGAGGGAACACAATGATTGTATGAGTCTACATGCACACAAAAGCACCCTACATTCCTTAGTTCACAGTTTATGTTTGGGGCGGGTTTTCTGAGTTACTTTTTAAATTTTTATTGCTTTTCTAGATAGAAGAATGAAAAGAAAAGAAGTTTTACATCTTCTCAAAAAAAAAAAAAAGAGAATATTTTAAATTAGTACACCACAACATTTCTTAGAGCAAAATAACATTGTTTATATCTTACATATGAATTTAATTTTCTGAAGATATGAGAATTCTGTAACTACTCTGATGGATAACATCAACAATATTTCCATGATTATATCTTTCTGATGACTCTACTAACTGCCAGAGTAAAACTAATCACCCATTAACTCTTCCATACCTTGGCCACCCACCTATGCAACCATACCTTTTTGAGCTTTGAGCAGAAAAGACCATACCCTAATAGCAAGTTCCAAGAATGGCAAGGGCAAGTCAGCAAACATCAGTAGCTAATTTAAATGAGGATCAAATAAACTCCAAAAGAATTCTGATTATTTGGATGACACAATCACTCACAATGGTGATCAAGTCACTCACTGGTTGTACACTCATGCTTACTAATTAAACTGAAAAGCGTCAAACTAAAACTGGTAAAATGAAGTTCAATTACCTTGTTGAACTGGTTCTTTAGTCAATCCAAGGGTTTGAAAGTATTCAGAAGGGGATTGGACACATAGCTAAGAAGTAAATTCAGAGTTCAATACATCACTGATAGAATTGCTAAAGCTTTAGGAGAGATATAACTATCTCACAATTCAAGAAATCAATCAATTTGTAGGCAGTGAATTAAACTGAGGGTCTGTAACATGTAAATTTCATGTGTGCATTGGGTTCAGGTGTAAAGGTAAGATCTCCTCATCTTTGTCTTGACACAGGAGACTTAAATCTTATTTTCTCTTGCTGTCCTGCTGTTGAGGGGGAGTGATGGAGTGGCTGATAGGCATCTGACAGCCAGCCAAAGTCAACCCAACACGACCTTTAATGTTCTTTCTCACACACCAATTCAGAACAAACATCTTTTTAATCTCAGGAGTGTGTTGGAAGAGGACAACACTTATCTACTGAGTAATAGACAATTAAGTTCAATTCTCTTTAGGGTTTATGTTTTGGATGTGCTTGTGTGCGTTCATGTGTACATGTTGAGAAGTTAATAAAGATGTTGAACTGCAGTTGAGAGTATTGCAAGACTGAACTGCAACATCCTGGTAAAATTCAGGTTATCTTTGGTCTTTCAATTTTCCTTCTAAAGAAGCAGTTACTTACCCACTGACTCAAGAAGAAAGTAAGAAATGTAAAGGCTTCCTTAAAAGTATTCTAATTAAAATATGAGTAGGAGTAACTCCTGCAATTTTTATATGGCTATTCAAATGGTTTGAAATAAGTAAACAGAATTTAATAGTCTGTTAAACAAAGCAAACTTGATTGAGCAGAAGTGGTCAACTAGATTCAAGTTTTACTCTCACTGAAAATAGTGATAAAAATATCTTATACTTTATTCAACAATTCATTAACTAATTGACATATGATTTATGAACTAATTTATTTTTTTCAATTGATAATTTTTCCCTGTCAAAATGCAAAACTGCTCATGCAACCTATTATTTTAAAATAATGATCATAGGTCAAGGCTGAACATTGTTAATTGAACAGCTGCTTTGAACTAAACAATAAAGCACTCATCAGGTTCTGGTATGATCATTATATTCTGCACAAAACGTTTCTAAAAACTGCCGTCATCCATTATCAGTGCAAAACTTTTATTATAAAACTCTCCACTTTTTTCTAGCATCAGAAATGAAACCGATTTTGTAAACAATTATCTTTTCTAAAGCAGTCAATTTGTTTTAAGACATAAAAATATCAAGAACTTCAAATGATAAGTAAGAAGAACGAGATATTGCAATACATACAAATAGTCTTTAAAAATATGTACAATGTGGATTTGCCTGCTTCTTGGGGAGAAAAACTGATAAGAACAAAACATATCAAAACAATAACCTTTGGAGAACTCGAAAGCATCCTAGGTCCTTAAAGTAACTAGAATTAAAAAAAAAAAAAAAAAAAGAAGCAAGAAGTACATATTTTTGTCCTCAAGCAGCTGGAATATTGAGACAATATAGTCTATTGTCCTTATCTTAAAGCTGGATGAAGGTCTACAATACATCTTGGCAGATCTTGGAGCTTTCAAAGCACCAAAGGAGAGGAACCTGCTCCTTCCAATTTTCCCAGAGTTCTAACACTGACTTCACACTGGTTCTAGTCATTTGCACCCTTCTTTCTGAATTTATGTAACCACCCTGATAAAGAACTAATGCTTTAAAAATAAACCCAAGTCAATTCCGTTAGCAAATGGAAGCGTATCTGCAAAGTGATATGCCAGATGCGTGCCAGAGCCAATGGAAAAAAGAGAAGGATCACACAGCCAAAGCGAGAGGAACATGGGAGACGGGTTTGCTTCTGTGAGTGACAACAAGCTTTTAGATGAGTTGGACTATCTTTTGTAACTTTGCCTTAATGTGTGAAAATAGCACAATATGTAAAGGAGAGATGCCATATTTTGCTTATCGCCAGTGTAGATGCCAGGAACTTCCAGAACAGCTTCAACTTATACTAAATATTCTGCTTCATTTTGGACTTCATCCATGAGCAAAAGGCTTGTGACATTATCACCACATACTTTATTTCTGTTCTGGTATAGAGATAAATTTGTAGTAGCAGGGCATGTGAAAGAGAACAAACTATATGCATATATTTCAGAATCTATGCTTTTAATATGAAAAACTCAGTCTTTTAATACTGAGTAATCGCAACCAGTAGAGTAAAAGCAACCGGCTCATCAGCTAAATTAGCTGCAATAGCTAAAACAAACAAGCAAACCAAAAGCCCCATGGACTTTATTTCATTCATATTCTTCCAGAAAACTTTCACTCTGAGTCAGAAACTTACTGTTCTCACAGTCCCCTGTTCACTCTAAAGGAGAACATGTAAGCAGAGTATGCAAGAAAGAGCAAGAGAGGGAAGAGAGGATGCTGGAGTAAAGGTGTCTCTCCTCCAGCACTGGGTATGTCTATCTTTGTACACAGAGGTGTGGAGCATATGGTGTCTCGAGGCAGAGCCTGAATCCATTGTAGTGAAGAAATCTGTATGAATAAAGACTTCCTTTTTGACCACTTTGAGGTGAGAAATTAAGCTCTGAATTTCTGACATCCATTCTGAAATGCCGTTGGGGGTGGGGTGGGTAAAAAAGCAATGAAACAGATGATCAAATTAAACACAAAGTGGAAGATAAGAAAACCAGGATATAATGGAAAATATTTTTACATTTACGGACCTAAAATTCTGGAAAAGACAGATCTAGGGAAAAAAGTTGTGGCACTTGAGATGCTTTTTACCCCATCAAACCATAAATGTGACCCTATAACAATCTTTACAAATGTACTGAAATAAAGGATTCTAAATTAATGTATTGATTACATAAGTATGTTTTATGTACTATATAAACATAAATAATAAAAGCATGTAATTTTCTCCCTCATAGCAGATAAATTATTAATTCTATATTGATTACTATGTATGAAATACCATAGCAAAACTTCTAGCAGGAAAATGAAAAGCATTTTTTAAGAAAAGGATACTTGAATTTAAAATAGAAGATAAGGTCCCACTTTCAAGGGAGAAAAATCTAAATTAAAAATTTGGACTTGGAAAGTATAAATAATATTACAGAAGTGTGTCAGGTACCTTATTCTAAACTGCACTTTTCATAATCTTCTAATAACTGATCTAACAAAGAAGTAGTAGTTCCCAAATGAAGAAAGAAATACCACAATAATTTCAGAAAAGAGATTTTTAAAGTTCTGTTACTTTTGCTGAGATCAGGTAAGAAAATGCAACTAGTGTTTGTCTCTGTATTTAGGATTGGATAATAGCTATGTGCACATAAAATGCATATCTGTAAAGAGTTGTTGGACTGGCAGGTCTGCAACTAGCATTTGCCTTTGAATAAATGGGTTTAAATAAAAATAAATTTATAATAGAAATAGGAGTCCACTTAGCTGATCTATTTTGCAACCATTAGAAGATAAGTTAGTCTGTGCTATCTTGATTCCATATCAGAACCATGTTGACTGACATTAACAGAATCAGACAGTGGAATTAACAAGACTTTTAAAGGAAACAATTGTTACTGCAAACAGGATATCTCACAAAAAAGAAGATGAGTTGGCTACCCACATTTCATACCAACATAAGGAGTTAAGAGTTGTTATTTTTAGTACTGGAGCTGATAAAGACAATTAAAAAAACCCTATGAAGAAAGTTTAAAACATTTCCATTTTCCTTGTATTTTATGGATATATGCTTTATAAAAATGTTAAATATAACTTCTTCAGACCACTGAGTCACATAATACAAAGTGTGAAATCAGTTCAAAATTATTCTTCAGACACAATCCATTTAACAGAGGATGTTGCGGTGCAGGTGGCTGCCATAGAGGCAGATCGAAGTCCAGAGTCCTGGTGGAGAGGCAATGAGGCTTAAGGATCAGCCTCTTACCTGTTTCAGGCTCCCATAGCCAAATATGTCCTTTACTTCAATATTAGTTAGTGATTGGTTTACATGGGTGACATCCAGTTTATGTATGAGTTCATGTTTATTCATCACTCTTGTTTAATATGCATAAGTGCTAGAAAGTTCTTCTGTACTCGATACCCCATTGGCTCCCTGTTTCTGCTCCCTCCCACAAGTTGTTTTTATTGGTTATCTTTATATTTGCTCCTCCCATGTTATCTCTCCTGATTGGCTGTAACCATTTACTCCACCCCTTTCATCCCAGCATAAAAGCCCTCGTTCTGGCCCTCGAGCTGTTCGTTTGTCCCTGGACCTTTTGAATCAGAAAGCGTTCTAGAACCCATGCAAAGGACCCCTCTCGTGCCTCTTTGCCTCTGCGGATGTGCTAACGGCCTGTTTTTTGGGGGACTTGCTCGCTAAGCTGTGGAGACAGCCTGAGCAAACTGAGGCGACCCACAGAGACGTCTTCAGTTAGGACGCTGTGCCTCCCTGGGCAGATCCCAGACTGCAGCGTCAAGGGCATAAAGTGAATAGGGTTTTTTAGAACATTCAAAGTTGCTCTTGCTTTGAACCTTTCTTGAAATTTCAACTTCGAATTCAGTATCAAGAATATTGGCCACTATTCTAAATATCGATCTGAAAAAACCACTTTGTTTAAGAAAACACATTTTTTGCTAGAAATCCCCAACCAAACATAAAGAACAATAAATAAATAAATTTGTTTGTGTGCTGAAGGTTATAATTATTTTTTTTTAAAAGTAACTCATGTTTTTGATTTGACTTCTTCATGGCTTACTATCAGTTAAAAGATTTGTTAATAGCTGCACCTTATAAGCCAGTGTTAAGAGACACTTCCATATATATCTGGATCACATTAGCATAATAATGAAACCTGGTGTTTCATGTTGATTGATAACATAGTGCAGTTCTAAACAACAAAACGTTTAGACAAAAAAACCAATGTCCAATAATAGACTGGGAAAAAACCCAAACAAACCAGACTTAATTTCCCCAGACAACCATAAAGAAAACCTTAGATACAGAAAGATTAAATCTACTTCACCCAAAACACAGAGCGAGAGAAAAAGTTTCTAAAACCCACATAAAATAGAACAATCATTTCAAATGCAATTCCAGCTTTCAATATACCCAAAGCTGAAAACGTACCAGCATATTGCTAATTACAGGTGCAAATACTATGAAAGAAAGAGAAACTTTATCTAGTGTTTTTGTAGTTGAGGGATTTTTGTAATTTTGTAATTTTAGCAATTTAGTTGATATCCTGAAAAAAAAGTGATGTTTAAAAAGACTTATTCACAGCTAGAATGGCAAATATCGAATAGTTAAGTCAAAAAAAGAAAATTATGAGATTATGATTAATTAGGGTGGTCTTAGAAAGGTAGGATCAAAAAGGGTAAAACTGAGTGTGCAATGGAATGAAATAAGAGATAAATTGTAGAAAATAGTTTGATAGTGGAAGTAATATTATGAAAAGAGAAAGTTACAAATACATTCAGTACTTATTTTTTCATGCGAAACTGTAGTCAAATCCATAGTTTTTCATTTAATTTCAGAAAAGCAAGATCTCTCCTTTATAATTTTTTGCCTTTCCTATAACCACAATTGCAGATTTTATAATACGCATTCTGATAATGAGAGTTGCCCGCAGTATTTATATGTGGAAACATAATATTTTTCGGTAATACTTACTATAGTCTTTCATTTGGGAAAAAAAGTTTAACTGATTTACCTAGTGGATAATATTACTTTTCATATTTCTTTTTATTTTGGACATTTAAGAAGTTTAATTGATTTTTCTGGGGTTTTTTTGGTTTTTTTGTGTGGGGGGGGGCATGGAGAGTTTTGTGATGTTTTTACATTTTAAGTGTTTTTTTCAATTCTATATTTAAATATATTTTCACTTCCCATATTCATTTGAAATCACAGGGGAGATAAAAATAATTAATAGAAACTAGTACAACTATGATTCTTTTTCACATGGTCTGGTATAACATGTTTACAATGGAACTAGGCAAAGAATAATTTTACAATTATCAGTATTCAAAAGGCTATGAAATAAATCACCTTGATTAGCATGCCACTGTGCTTTTTTTGTCCAGGTTATATTTATAGAGTTGGATTATCAAGTACCATAGTATGTAATGAAGGCAGTAACCTAAGAAATTACTTAGCTTCAAATTAGGAAAAAAATCCAGACTTGACTTTGACCTGATTCCAGATTTTGCCATGGCAGAAAATGCACGTCAGTGGTTTCTATTAGAAAATTACATCCTTTAGTATTTACTATTTCCTTCAAATGGTATAAATCTTTTTGGAATTATGGACAATTATTTTCTAAATTACAACTGAAATAGTACAATATATGAAAATTTACAGTACAGAAATAGCCTAAAAATACAGCTGTTGTCACCACTCATGATGCTGACATTCTGAGGTGTGTCAGTTTCCTTTGAGAGTATATAGGTCTGCTATGCATCTATCTCCTGTCATTCGTCTCATATCTCACTTATGTACTATCTTTCCAAAGCATTCCTCAATTTTGTATGTAGCATTTACTAGTTAGAGCATCACACTAGGCCCTTTTCATTTCACTTTTTCCAGCACCCAGCATTCGACCCAAAAATATGATTTAGTTCTTTCTACACAGATGCTGGTTACTCTAGAGAAGCTCTTTCATCAACAACTTCAATCACCTTGAAAAAAGTTATTAGAGAAATGTCCACCACCGACCTTAGCAATAGAAGTCTTTATTGGTTTCTTTCAGACCACAGTCATGAATGAAAAGCATTTGTCCAAGATTCCTCTTTTATAATATTAGAAAATCTCAATTAAATTTAGTCTATTTATATAATTTTAGTATGGCGGATATATGGAAAGTGTCAGCAAGAAAAGCAAATCTATTTTACTTTAGAGGAACTTCTAATATTGTTTAAAACTAGATAAAATACACATTCATTTCTGTGCACAGCTTGTTTCATATTATAAGACAGCAACCTTTAATGAGCAAAATAACCTCAGTCCTTTGTACATAGGTTACAGATGTCTAGAAGTTTTATTTTTTATACACCTTGAAAACTAGATATGTAGGATATATTTTTTACAATGCAAAATGGAAGCATATTGGACCATATAAGAAGAGTTGTAATTTCATGGCTGAATTTGTAAATCCTAATGAAAAAGACACTTCTGCATAACTATCTGTGCTGCTACATTTAGATCCTCAAGATTTGCACTGAATACAGAAGAACTGACATCAGATTTAGATAATTTTTTTATGCTACTAACACTTAGAAAGGATCTCTGGGGGATTTTTGGCTTTTTGGCATTGTTTTTGGGTTTTTTTTTTTGTGGTTTTTTGCTTTGGAGTGTTTTTGGTAGGCAAAGTCTCTCGCCCATATCAGTGTATTCAGGCATTTCCAGTATATTATTGACATTAATTTGTTCTTAAGTTCCCAGCATCTAAACCATTTGAATGATAAAATATTCATTTCGAACTGTGCAAAGTAACATAATCTATAGGAGTCACTTCTCAGCAATAAGGTATCACAATCACAATGTGAGACAAATATTAGAGAGACAGAGAGAAAAGTTCTCCAGGTCAAGCCATACGCCCGATTTTCTTTCTAATTAGTGTACATGTAAATACACATACACACCTATATTTGCACAAAACCTCAGAGGTTTCTTTTTGCTTTCTGCAGACATACTGGGTAAAACAGAAGGATCATGACTTTCTTCAAAGATAATAGAAATAGTCTATTCTTACAGGAGCCAAATGTTCAGGGTTTAGTTTAGAAACAATATATGGTTGTTCCGGATACATTCTGATTCAATTATCAACTTTATAAGGTATTGTTATTGATGCTGTCAACTGTAACAATACAAGGTGAATTTAACAGCTGGTTTAAGGGTTACTTTTCTGTCATGTAAACAGGTCTAACAGTTAGACAACCCTGTAATAGAATGATACTTTCCCATAGTCTGTAACTTTCTGGGACAAGACTATTATGGTGATCATTCTCTCCCTTTTTATAACTGAAACATAAATGGAAAACTAATGGTCACAGACAGCACTGGCATGCTGTGTTACAGTGCATAGATGGCCTCCACTACAAAAATCAACTTTTCTTCCTAGGTTATTTCAAATGCCGTTAAGCAATTTAACAAAACAAAACAAAGTGAGTAAGTAAAATTTTTGTTTCTCAGAGATCACCACACTCATCTCACTATAAAATTGTCATGTGCACTCTTCAGATATAGGTAGTTACCAGTTAAAACTAGTTACCAGTTTTTCCAAAGAAGATAGATAATAAATCTCAGAGGCTGTAAAAGAGGTTTTTCTTGCATTACATGAGAAGAAAACAAGCTAGTCCAATATCCATCAGCCACTTCAAAGTAGCCAAACTGGCCATCCAGTTCAAGGAAAAATATCCTACGGAAGGCTGATTTTACAAAAGTCTCTTTCTAAGGTCAGTTACTAGAATGGTACCTCAACTTTCAAATATAGCCAAAATTTTAGTTGGTTGCTTGGGTTTCATTTGGTTTGGCTTGGTTTGGTTGAGTTTGGGGTTTGGTTTCTAAATCCTTACCATTTAACTTTAGATTCCCTTTCTAGCTAGCTATTCTTTCCAAACCTGTAAAAACCTTGGCTTCTTTGCAGTAATGTAAACATAAATTCAGGAGACTAGTGGCACCTTGTCTGGGCAAGCATATTCTTTTATCAGCTTTAATTATCTACCTTTCTCTCTCAATCAGCGTCTAGACATACCACATCAAAATATTCCTAAGAGTATAGCACAATTGATACGTTCCTTCAGTTTTTCACTTATAAGCACAGTGCCAAGAATTTTATTGCTTCAATGTATTTTTTCTAAAGCAAACTTTTCAGTTTAAAAAAAATAATTCTGTGTTTAAATCTTGTCTACTCAGAATCCATCTAGAGCTGAATATGTGTTTACCAGTAGATTTCATTCTGTTACATTTCCTTCAATTATCTTTTTCTCTTATCTACAAGTTTTGCTGTATTTATTGTTGTGTCCCTATCGATTTTCAGTCCAAGATTCTACACACCTTCTGTTTACAGTTTTGCAGTATTTACTTTTTTTGTTCACACAGTGCAAATTTTTGTATTAAGAATAAATCAGTTCTGTTACATATCTCATAGTTTTCCAGTTTGGTTGCTGGTGCCTTCTTTCTTTATTTAATTGCCATTTTTCCCTCCTTCATCTGCTTCTGTATTTGTTCCTGTTACTTTCTATAGCCTTACCTCCTCTCTTATAGTCACTGGTCTTTGTCTGTGACTTACACCTTTTCTATTTTCACTTTCTTTATGAAGGGAGAGTGTCATCCTGTTTGGTTGTTCACTAGTCCCTAAATTCTCAAATAAAATTCCTTTCTTCCTTTTCTTTCCAGGCAAATAATGGAGAAGTCTAGAGAACCATGGAGAAGCTGAAAATAAAAAATCAATGTGATAAGAGACTTGAAGCTGTTTCAAAAGTGGAGAATCCGTAATTTGATCCTAATCAGCTCACAGTATCTGCTCTGGTTGAAAATTTGGACAGAAACTGAACAGTGATGAGAGAAGAAAAATGTGTATTCTTAGGGTATAATAAACAGCCTGAGCTGAAAAAAATCAGAGTTACAGTTGATAATGGGAACTTTTTGAGGTACAGTAAATGATTCATTGTCTCCTATCAACAAGTCCTGGTCTATATCCATATCCAAAAAGACATAAACAGGAGAGCAAAAAAGAAACCTTTGTAAGTTTCAGTTGTCAAGGTTAGTTCTGAATGAAGACTGCAAATATTCCACTCTGATATGTCTTAAAACCCAGATAACCAAACAGTCAAAGAGAGTTCGTCTCTGTCAGATTTAATCTAGAACCTCACAGAGCTGACACTTTTTTCTTTATTTTATTAGTAGAGTCTAACTTGAGCAACTTTTATATTAATAGATGAAAGCTACAGAATTAACTTGGAGTTAGATACTCCAGCTGCTGTTTGAAATGGCAGTAATCTAAATGAAGTGATAAAATACGCTGAAAGGGCCTTTATCTGGTTTAGGAAGGATGTTCATATGAGAAACAACTTACAAAGAAAAAAAGGATAAACATGCATGAAGTTAAGTAGATATTAATGCAACAAAATTTGGATTCAGGAAGAAGAATCAACACACCATTGTGGCATTTTGCCCTGGCAAGACATTGGCACTAGTTCTGGGCACCCTGCACTACATCTTGTAGTACTGTAGATCACCTAAAGGGAGAGGAAGTGGGAAAAGACAGAGGAAGTAAACAAGTCTTAGAGTCAGGAAATTTTATAACTGGAAACACTGACACAGCAGAAACAGAGGAGGAAGGAAGCAAAAGCAAGGCAAAAATGTGGGGCTTTTTTTGACTTCTGGTTTTGATGAGAATCAATATGAGAAAGATTGGAGCACTTGCTCCAATAATAATATGTAGTGAATATATAAAAATAAATAATAGCAAAATAGTTTCCCAAAAACCAGAAGGTATGGAGTTTGGCTGGGAGATAGTAAAGGATCCAACACACATATAAATGTTCTTAAAAAAATATGGATAAATTCCTAAGGACCAGGAGAAGGAAAGGGTCTGAGTCAGAAAAAAAGGCTTACTGTAGCTACCAGGGTGGCATTAGTTGACATGACAGTGTTAATAGAATGGCCTAATAGCTGCGTGTTTGACACAGACTGATACCTACTAAAAGGAGAAGCACATATGCATCAGAATAAGAAATGCAACAGCAAGCAGGACCATTCAATGAGGGCATTGGATGTTTCTCCTAGTGCCAACACTTATTCTTTTGCTGGCCTTTCTTCATAAAAGTTCTGTAAGATAAATTTGACAATTTAGCACATGGAAGATGTAAATTATAATTCTTTAAAAATAGAAAGTTTTAGAGGCAAAATCTAGTCTTCGAGAAATATGTTTTTCCTCTTTTAAAATTGGGAATTGTTAGCATTTTACTTAGTGCTATTTATTTTTTAAGAACATAAAATTAGTAAAGTATTCTTGATTTTGCTTTGGATTTTGTTGTTTGTTTTGTTTTGATTTGGTTTTATTTTTCCAATGTCCTAAATGGTTTTCATTAAAATTTTAGATGTAGAGAGAAGGATGGATAATTCTATGATTTAAAAACTCTAAAATAATAATTTAAAAAAGTAAATTATTCAGAGAAAATATACCTTAAATTTGTGACTGGTTTTGAGCTAAAACAATGGGTTTTGAACTAAAACACGTTTGCTTATGTTGTCTGTAATACCTGGCACGTTTATTAAGGAGAGAGGTATCTGAGAATGTTGCCAGGCCAGGAGCAGGCACTGGTGGGGTGCTCAGCTCACCCATATGGGTGCTCCCTCACCAGGTGGGGAAAGCACTCATTCTGCTCCTTCTGTGGTCCTGTAGACCACTGAGACAGGTCTAACTCCTGTGCATGGTCAGACATGCCAGTTTGGCTTCTTGTTCTGGCATGTTTGATGGTTATCCGTGCCCTTCTTAGCTATCAGAGCCTTGCCCCAGAGCCAAGTAAACAGACAATTCACCTACCTGTAATTGTAATACTATTTAATATGAATGAATATTAAGGATTAATTGTAATTTTACATATTTTACAGTCTTTTTTCTCTGTGCTTTTACCAAAATTGGACCAAGGAAATTAATTTTAATTTTATAGTCAGTATGAGTCCGTTGATTAAGTACCAAATTCAAATCTTTGGAAGTACTTGAGTGAGGACCCAATACCAAATTATGTTTAACACTAGGAGCATGCTGAAATTTTAAAGATCTACTTATTAACCTACTGAATATGCTTTTTTCTCTTTCAGGGGAGTAAATGTTAAAAATGTAGGCATAATCAGGGAGTCAGATGTTTTAGGAGAGCAATTCACCAACAGAGAAAAGGTAGCAGATGCCTCCAGTAATTTCAGTTAATTTCTATTCAGCTCAGCAGCACTGATCAGGCAACCTGTACATTTAATTCTTGGTGGCCTCAGCAGGGAATGTAGAGGAGAGGATGATTTATCTTGCTTAAATACAAGAGATTAAAAACTAGTGAGTATTAACTCTCCCTTTAAACACTATGTTTAAAGCTTCCTTCCATGCAGAGTTCCTAAGAGAAAATTAACCACAAGAGAAAAGATTTTAATATAATTAAATCTTTGGTCACACTGACATTATCAACATTGAGAAGTATCTCTGCAGGTACATGCTGTTCTTGCAGGCTCTCAATACAAGGAAAAGATATATTTATTAAGTGATCAAAAGTTCCATTTTGTGGCAGTTTCTCGCGACTCCACTTACAGTTATTGTTAAATAAACATATTCATCCTTTTTTTCACTTATGCAGACAAATGAATACATGTCACAAAGTTATTATACCATATTTCTAACAGTGGAGCTCTCCAAAGTTCCATACTATGTCTGTGCTTATGAAGACACACATGATGGAATTTTCTGATGATTTTTACCAGAACACTATGGTAGGCTAATAATGTTCGAAATAATTTTATTTTTAACTTTTTAAAATATATGGTTTTGTCAAAAAAAAATTGCTTTCTGAACATAAACATGTGAAAGACTATTTTAGTTCACACAAAGAGACAGAAATATGCTGGATTAAATGCTTCAGTTTAGCCGAGTACAATTGCAGAAGGGATGCATTTTATTTCTCTGTTTAAAATAAATCTGAATTTATTTCATTGATTTCAATGCAGTGTTAGTTTTGTGATGAACATTTAACTGGCAATTAAATTTACTGGTTAAATTAATTAACTGGTTAAGTACTAGTAAATGTGGAAATATATTTCCTTGGAACTGTGAACAGAGTTTGGGTATATATTTAGATATAGGTATATATATACATAGTCACGTTATTATTCAAATATTTAAAGCTACTTTGAATACTTCACTGCAAGTTGGGGTAGCTAATTAGAGAAAAAATATGTTTTAGACAACCACTGAGTATGACACCTTTTTTCAAATTAGTATTCAATTCTAAGCACCTAACTCCTTAATTATAAAAAAAAGAAAAGATCAACATACTTTTTAATGTTTACTGACAGTATGTCTTATGCTCAGAAATTTCTTTCAAAAAGAAAGAAGAAAACAAGATATTATCCAAGTTGCAAAGTAAAATAATTGCAAGGAAGTGTCAAGGTTCATATTGCCATTCTGTCATCCACCTATGCATGCACCATATCACTGCCAAAAAGCACGTGGTTTAAAATTAACTATGGTTTCCACGTGACTTTTCTAGGACCGACACGAAAAATACACGATGAAGAACTCATATAGTTAGGTCCTTAGCTTTTGCTTTATAGGCAAGTATTAAATCATTTTCTCACGGATTCCTCTATGCAGAGTCAGGACTCTGAGGAAATCAGTAACCCTTCCTGGCCCTGACAAGCCTGGGTTGTTGGGACTGCCATCCACCGCTGTCCATGGTTCCTGGGCCACTCCCTAAGATAAGGCTAGTACAGTGAATTATTTACAAATTGCACTAAAGACTCTTTTCATAACATGCAAAAGGTATCATCAGATGACTCCAAATGACTTTGCAAAGCAGTTGATTTATGTGATGTTTTATCAGTTCAAGCATACCTTCTGCTAACTTCATTAAAGCTTGGGATATCTTATCACTAGTGGAAACAAAACCCTTTTTTCTCTAGCTGGGCACTCAGAAAACTGAAAACATATTATCACCTTAGCTGAAATGATTCATCTAGTACCACACAAAAATAATGAGAAAGACAGAAATTTGGAAAAAATTGAACAGGAGTTTTAATCTGGAAGTGCAAAACTTTTATTCTGAATCGGAGTTGGAAGTATTAGCTACTTACAAAAATAACATCTAGACAGTGTTTTTAAAAGCAATCATTTATTTTGAGGGGAGCTAGTTGTATAATTGTGAAAGAAAGGGTACACAAAAATCACAAATACGCATTGGCAGGGCAACAAGAAAGCTCTAAAAATAGACAATGTCTGTTACGTTGACCCAGCAATACTCCCAAGTATGCAATTTTGCGGAAAGCTTGGCTCAAATACAGGAAGTAACACTGTCTTTCTGCAAACTTTTTTTTGTAGGTTATTACAAATATAATTTATGAAAAAAAATTTTTTACATAAATTTCACAGTGTTAAGCTATTTTGTATTTATAGTTTGAGGCAAAGATTATCACGTGAAATATACTAAACCAAGCACACACAGTAACACAAAGATGCAATGGAAATATTGACTACCCTTTCCATAATGGTCATGTCTGACATGCTTCTTTTCCATTTGTTATTGTTTAGCTGCCATTTAAGTGCCGGATAAATCAGTTAAAAGCTGTTGAGCATTTGCTGAGGACATTCAATGACTGTAATTTCAATAAGATTTAATTCTGAGGAGGTCCATTAGACGAAGTACAAAACTGGATGAGGAGGGAGTCAAAGGTGATGAGCTTCAAAAACAGTCAAACTGCAAAATCATTTAATTCAAATAAAAGTTATTCCACAATATCAAAGCAAAAAAACAGAAGCAGTGACTTTGTCTATCCAAGATAATTTTTTTAGCTGTCCAGTTATATGTTTTTTATGAATACATGTGTAGTCCCCTGAAAATATTTTTGTCTGTTACAAAATTAAAGGGAGAGTGACAAGTGTAATCTGATTACGCTTTCATTAACTGCACCAAGTAAAATGACAAAATCCATTGTCATGCTAGAAGAATAGTTTCCACAAGCAACTGTACCTCAGTAAAACTTCATTTGTTTGTAAAAAGAAAACTCCGAGAAACATCACCTCACTAATTACTACAGCAATCTGAGAAAATAAATGTCACCATGAAAGATTTAGTAAAGCTTGCACAATTTCACTATCATGCTTTCTTAATTTAAAAGCCAATTCTCCACTCACACAAATGTGTACTATTCTTCCACACCCACACTCTGAAAAGATCTTGTAAGTCTTGCAAAAGTAGTCTATTTCAAGCCCTATATTGAGGCTTAATCATCTTTTCAAGTGCTGACTGATTCTATTCCCTTCCACACAACTTCTTATATCATTCTTCACCAGAATCTAATGGCATCCTGAATACACAATACTGAAATGTGTAAGCATGACAGGTTTCCTTGTCTTTCTTCTAAAAAAAAAATATTCTAAAGCTCCAGCATTGAAGAATTAGCTCAATTTAAAAAGAATCTTTCACACATATATCTATAAATGCATATATAGCTATATATATGTCTATGTATACAGATACTTATACATATGTGAAGGTACATGTGCATCCAAATATATATAAACCTTTTCAGCAGCTTGAACAAGACATAAAGAAAAAGAATCCTACCTTTGCAAGATATTATTTTTATCTTCCCTTTACCCTCTTAACTATCTTCTTTTGTTTTCCCTGATGCTTTTTTAAACTGTAACTCAGTAAGGACAATAGGTTCCTAACTGGAATAATAGTTTTATTCTTTTGCATTCGTGCAGAACATTGCTCACATACTCCTTGAGATAGCAATTTAGAGTAGATTCACCAACAGAAGTTTTGACTGACAGTGAGGGTCTTTTCAGGCTCCTACATTTGAGAAAATCTCAGTTTTATCTTTTGAGAAGTGAATAGAAAGGAGAAAAACTTGTTGTGGAAGATAACTCTCAAACCTTTTATCTGTGGGTTCCCTCTTTACTGCAGCTGATATCAGAACTGCATCCAAACACTCATGAAACAGGAAATAGAAATGGAAACACAGAAGTACAAAGAAAAACTATTTCATCAGAGATGCATTTGTCCATATCTGCTGACTGTTAACCATTTAAGAGGATTTATATCCTGCACAAATTTGAGATGTAGAATTTTACTCTTCTAGTTTCCTTATAGTATCAAGTAACATTCTCCTTTTAGTGAACAGATACCAGATTGTTATGCAATAGTTTAAAAAGATCATTACCAGTTTATCAACACTTACCATACAATATTGTGAAAACACATCCCTTTGAGCAGCATTATGCAAAGTAAAATGAAACTGGATGTTCCCTGATTAGGAACAGGTATTACATTCTTTATCACAGGATAATATCATGGAATGGTTTGTTTTGGAAGATCACCTAGTTCTAATCCCACTGTCATGGGAAGGAACATCTTTCCTCAAAGATTACTCAAAGCCAGGGCTTTTCTGGGTAATTTGTTCCAGTATCTTACTGCACTCTTTATACTGAATTTCTTCCTCATATCCAACTTTAATCATAGAACCATAGAATTTTAAGAGGTTGGAATGAACCTTTGAGTTCATTTAGTCCCAACTCCTCCAGGGACACCTCCCAGGAGACCAGGTTGCTCAAGGCCTTATCCAACTGTCTTTGAACAGTGACAGGACTGGAGCACCCACAGCCTGTTCCAGTGCCTAACCATCCTCATAGTAAAAAATTTCTTCCTAATATCTAACCTGAATTTCCCCTCTTTCAACTGCACCTTCCCCTTTGATGTATCACTACAATTCCTGATGAAGAGTCCCTCTCCAACTTCCCTGTAAGCCCCTTCAGATACTGGGGTGTTGCAAGTCTCCACAAAACTTTCCCTGCTCCAGGCTGAACAGCCCCAGCTTTCTCAGCCTGTCTTCGTAGGGGAGGTGTTCCAGTCCTCATCTACATTACTGTCTGGGTTTTTATCTACCAATATCCCCAAATCTTTCTCTGCAAGGCTGTTCTAAATCCATTGATCCCCTAGTCAGTATTGCTACTGAGAACTGACCAGGATGTCGCACTTGGCCTGTCTGAATTTCATGAGGTTCTCATTGGCCCACTCCTCCAGCCTGTCGACGTCCCTCTGGATAGCGTCCCTCCCCTCAAGCAAATGAACTGCACCACTCAACTCGGTGCCATCTGCAAACTTGCTGAGGGTGCACTCAATCCCACTGTCCATATCATTAACAGAGATATAGAATAGTATTTGTCTGAATATAGACCCGTTGAGGGACACCACTTGTTCTAAGTGGACTTTGAGCTGTTGACTGCAACATTTTAGGTGTGGCCATGTGGCCACTGTGTTATACATCAAACAGTCCACCCAATCAAATACAGATCTCCCCTATTTAACAGCAAAGATGTTGTGTGGTCATGCCAAAGGCGTTACAGAAGTCTAGGTGGATGACAAATTAACTTACAGAATTCAAGGTAGATGACAGTGAAGACAACTTGCAAATGTATGACTAATATTATGTGTTGCTATTGTAGAATTATTATGTATTCCATAAGCTGCAGCCTTCCAGAATTGAACATTTGGACTAAGACTCTGAAGTAGGCTCAGATAATTTTCTGTGACACATCACACTCTTGATATTTCAAAACAATTTTTTTCAGTTTTCTAAGCTCTTTTTGTTAGAAGATGCTCATATACAAACACACACAAAAAAGTTAACTCGTCTACCTTAATTATATTTTCCTGATCTTTATAATAAACCTCCTGTTGATAAGATTACAAAAGTTCCACTGCTGCTAGATCATGCAAACTGAGACCTTCACAATCTCATATTCACTTTACATTAATTTATCCATGGTCGTATGCTTTTTAATTAATTACATTTTGTTGAGTCAACTTTTATGAGGGCAAGATTAATTTCAGCACTTACTTTAGCTAGAATTAAAGCACATGATATACATTTTGACACCGATGATTAATTAAAAGAAGCGCACCTTAAAGACTAAATAAGAAAGCATCCATAACTTAAAAACATTAGCTTTAACTATTTTATCATATATTTTTAATATATTATTACAAGTTAGATTGTAATAATGTTTATTCTTTACCTTGTCCTAAAGTTTGCCGGGTGAGGATGCCCATCATATAATGACAAATAATCATATTCTTCTTCTAGAGCAAACGACTGAAAGACGATCTGTATTCTGTTTCTTTCTTCTGCTATTATAACCCAGGTACAGTTTGCACCATTTGGATATCCATATGGGAAGCCAGGGCTTTCTATAGTGCCATTAAGTCCTTTTAAAGTTCCACCACAGGTATAAATAAATCCTAAAAAATACCAAGGAAACAAAAGTTAGTAATCCATTTTTATATCAACCTTC
The DNA here is from genome assembly GCA_013400235.1 of Oriolus oriolus. Lineage (NCBI taxonomy): Eukaryota > Metazoa > Chordata > Aves > Passeriformes > Corvidae > Oriolus > Oriolus oriolus. Next base: position 92,853 of record VXBT01001871.1, read on the forward strand.
AATAGAATACATCACTAGAGTTCATGATTTCTGGAAAAATATCAAAATGTTTCTTAGCAAGTACTACATTTAGAAAGGTAAAGCCTGTGTTTTAATACAAATGCTGGCCACTTAATGCAAAACAACCCCACCCACCTAACAAATGTGTTTTCCATACTGTTTATCTAAAGACATATGGTAGCATCTTTGAAAATAAATATATATAACAACATCTATGACAAAATTTGTTTGCCTATGAAGCAAAGTATTCACATCAATTCTTTTTTTTTTTTTCAAAGGGAAGAATAAAGGAGTCTCTTTGGATACAGTTCTGATACAGGTTAAACCGACTAACTTTGTACTTTTCCTCCACGCATTTTGGCTTCAGAAAAGGCTGAAAGTCTATTTATTATGAACAAGCTTTTCCCAAACAATAATTCTGGATTATGAAACTCTGTACTTAATGGCTCAATCTGAAATAGCCATCTGTTGCATCATTATATTATCTCATGTAAATATAAACAATTTACATGTTTTGACTGACCCTACGTGGATGTTGTTTAACTGCAGTGATCAGGTAGGGCCCAGAGCTGCTCCCTCACACACCACATCCACACCCCGCCCTCCCTTCCCCTGCAGTGGGATGGAGGAGAGAAAGAAGAGTAACAGTGAGAAAACCCGTGGGTTGAGACAAAGACAGTTTAACAGGTACAGCAGAAGCTGTGCACGGAAGCAAAGCAGATGGAGGAATTCATTGGCTACTTTGGCAGGCAGGTGTTCAGCCACCTCAGGAAAGCAGGCCTACATCAGGCCTGATGGTTACATGGGAAGACAAACATAGTAACCCTGAATGCGGTCCCTTCCTCCTTCTTTCCATTAGAGCTGTCCCTTCCTCCTTCTTTCCATCAGAGCTGTCCCTTCCTCCTTCTTTCCATCAGCTTTTATCACTGAGTGTGCTACCATATGTTCTAGAATATCCCTTTTATTGGTTCAGGTCGTCTCTGTCCCAGCTGTGTCTCCTGCCAACTTCTTGCCCATTCCCAGCAGTATGAGAAACAGACGAGACCTGTGTAAGCACTGATAAAACGTTCTTGTGTTATCAACATTGTTTCGGTCACAAATCTAAAACATAAGACCATAGGATCTACCATGAGGAAAATTAAGTCTATCCCAGCCAAATTCAGTATAATGGGTCAAAGCTGAAATGTTGCTCTGCTGATAGATGCTTTTTTAAATTAACATCCTCAACTGTCAGAAATTACCCCTACATTCAAACCCTAATTTCTCTTGGACTGTAAAAAATTTTATTTTTATATAGAAAATCCATTTTCTAAGAAAATTAAGACAACAAGAATAATTGTAAAAAGGTCTCTCCCAAGTCACTGTACCCTGGCGGGGCAGGTCCTTTTCTATGCTTTCATTGCAAGTTCTAATGCTCAGTTATGGCAGTTAACTCTTTTGGGACTTTGTGATATTTTTTATTTTCCACCAGCATTGTAGTCTGACTGTGGGTCTACATCCCTTCTCCAGGCTTTCTGCTCTCTTTTTCCTTAAATATTAGATCAGCTTTCCTGCTTTTCCTTTTGCACCCCTGAAGCATCTCTTCCCCAAGAATGCTCTGAGCAATCTCCCTCTTCTAGTGGTGGGATTGCATATGAGAGAAAGCAAAGTGCTGAGTTGCTCTTTCCCAGAAACATGATACACATTTCATAACAAACTACAAACAAACAAACCAGATGCCAACTCTTAAATTATACACACATGTATATATTTGAGCTCATTAAATCATCTTCTTCATGGCACATTCACAAGCTTGTCTTCACGTTGAGCATTTAAATGTACAGAGACCCCTTTCCGTGAAGTACTAAGCAGAAATCTCTTGAGATTTTACACTTTGTATTGCTATGCTGTAAAGCAACTTTTTTTGACAACAGAGGAGTGGCATGTACAATATTTTTATCTCGGCTTTTTCATATATATTTACAAGGCTGAGAAAAGATGCCTCTTATGAAGTATGACTACTCTTTTAAACACAAATATCACTGTATAGTAGGTACATAGGACAAAATGGGAAAGGAAGATCTCCTTAGAAAGTAATTAGGGCTTTGTTTATCTCATCTGACATGTACAGCAAATTTTACCTTCTATTGCAAATCAGCTTAGAGAATTCATTCTCATATCAGTGCCTGCACAACTTTCATTGTTAAGAGTCTGTTTTATTTATCTCTTTCTGCATCTCCCTCATATAGTTGAACTATTTTTAAATCCTCTTTATGTGTTATTATTTATTATTTAAGATCAGCTCTTTTATTTAGCACTTTAAAAATCTTTTGGAATACAGTTTGTGAACAAGTCACTTTATAAAGTCAAACTAATTACTCATTGTAAGATCTACATCCTAGAAATATAAAACTTCCTACCAAATACAGTCACTGGAATAAGTCTTTTTAAATAGCTGTCTGCACATATTTATCAATCTAGTTTTTCCTAGAAATCTCTTGCTTAGACCTATTTCAGTAGAATTAGAGGAAAAACTTAGAGATAGACTTGGAAATTAAATAGCATACACTGTTAATTTTCGTGCATCTCTCCAGACCAAGTGTGGAAAGCACAGTGTAAACTTTGACTCAAGATCATTACACAGCTCCAAAATTCAGAACCTTTGTTGCTGTACCTATATCATGAACATTTTCAATTACATATGGACTATTCTGTTAAGCCAATACAAGCTATAAAGAAAATCTCATCTGTAACAGGTCTTCTGTTACCAAAATAAAATTATATTTAAAAAAAAAAAAGCAAAAACAAAAAAACACAACCAAAAGCACCAGAGCCACAACTGGGAGTGAACAGAGCCTTGTGAGAGAACATGCTATTTTTTAAGGAGTGTAATGCTTCGTATTCGATCCACTAATTAGTCCTATTCATACTTAGATATGAAATGTAAACATCCATGACATATAAAAGTTCCAATTATTCCTTTTATTCCATATTCAAACTGTAACAAAAGAGAATTATTCATATGCTGCAAGATGATATAACTTGGATGTTTTTCAGAGATGCCTAGCAGAATGTAGCACAGCTATGCACGTGTCAGAAGATACACTTTTAATTCCAAGATTGGAAAAAACCCCCAAACAAACCAACAGAGAAGTTTGATTTTGATAGGTCTACCATATTTGTCTGTAAAATAAAAAATCATGCCAACAGAATCCATGTGCACAACATGCACTTTAATCTCTGCTTTCATATGTTAATGCATTCTGTGATGCTCTTCACCTTGGCAGTCCAGCTTGGATATGATCAAAATAGGCAGCGTGCATTAACTGACTGGTCTGATCAAGTGTGAAAAACATGACATTCATTTTCAAGAGGTAAAATTCCTGCTGAAATAACTAGTAGCATATACTGTGATCTTTTTCATTTAGATTTCAGAACCAGCATTCCAAGCAGAATTTACTTGCAAAGTGCTTTTCATTAAAAGGAAGGTTTCATTCGAAGCACACAATAAAGAATTTTGAAGAGTTTGAAGTTAGACTAGAAAAGAAAAATTCTTGTTGAAGTAAGTGTGAAGACGAACACCACCACTCATTATATTCTCTTAATAGATAGTATGATTCAAAGTTTCCATTGCATTATTTTCTACCAGAGTTTAAAATTCAGATGTTTAATTCTCATCAATTTTACATGGATAAATACTTCTTGAAATCAGAAAACATAGCTCCTCTTCCTGATTTCAGTCATCCTTTGATTCATTGTGAGATTATTGTGAGCATCAGTAACAGCAGTTGTTAATGTATTTATTCAACTTTCATTGCCTTCTAACAAAGCAAGTAGTACTTATATCACATCCACACCCCTTGCCCTTGTATGTCACGTAGTTATAAACTCACTCAATATTCAACAAGATTGTCTTTGGCTTTTCTCTTCCTCCTGACCATTCAATTATACTGTTTAATAACATATTTCCACGCCTTTCACCTTCCAAGTACTCCACGCCGTTCATTTAATCTTAATCTCCTTTGTTTAGTGTATTCTTTAATAATAGTTATTACCATAAGATAATTATACTGAGTCTGCATTGATTAACACACTCGTAAATGTCTAAGTTGCTTGTGTATTTCCTTTTAAATAAGTTTTTTATACTGGCTTTCTTTTATTTTAAGAGAAAACTAGGGAAATGGAAGATGATTTGTTCATATGTTTCATTTTTCTTCAATTTCTTTTCTGATAACATGATCTCCTTTCATTTCTTTCACTTGCACCTATCTTAAAACATAGTCAATCCTATCTTAAAGTATTCCTTAGCCATGTCATCCATGTTCATGTCCCTTTTTTTTGTGCAATATACCTCTTTGCAAATTTATTATTGTCCCCGTAAACAGCAGTTCTCTTCCATTCAGAATACATCTACTTTATTCATTTGTCTCTCCTCATGCTCATTGCATGTTTCTGCAACACCTTTTCCTGTTTGTGATCTTTGATCACCTGACTGTATTTGGCAGCAAAGAGTATTAATTTTTCATGCTGACCATAAATCAGTATGGACTGTTCTGCTAATTCTTTTCTGTTTTGCTGGATTCTCTTTGTGTTCACTTGTATTATGATCACCTCAGTTTTTATGGTTTCTCTATGTTCATCCTTTTTGTTAGCATTTCAAAGAACCTACTGGAGTCCAACAGAGATAAATTTCATAGTGGTGTGAAGCCATTCCTATGCTGTGAATTCTTTTCTTCTGCTATCAATCTTACCCAGTTTTGGAAAACAATATAAAATATTTATTTCTAATACTCTAATATTTATTTCTATCTCAACTTTAATTGTCCTGACATGCCTCACCCCCAGATCTTTGAGCCCATTTATAAAAATGAGAATAGGAAGCTCTCATCAGATGTAATAACTGCATTTTACTTTGAAGGGTGTTTGAAATTTACCTTTTTATCACTTCTCATGATGTCTTAATTCTCTTTAATTTATGCTTTTCTATTTCCCATTATGCCTCTTTTCTGCATAAAACGAACCTCCTTTCACTAACTTTAACTTCCAGTAAAACAAAGTTTTATTGACTTTTTCACATGAGTATAAATATGAAAGGTAATCTTTCATATCATCTCCTTTAATGTCCTGGGCTTAGTTCCTTCCTACTCTCCACGTTTTTGTCTTCCTACCTCAAGTGTCCAGCAGCTTGCATGCTTCTTTCTTGTTCTACCGTGTTTTCACATGAAAAGACTGGTGATTTTTACACTAAGGACACTCACTAGTGTCCCTTCCTACCAGGACATTATAACCTCATCTTTCTTCACGAGTCTCCTGTTTCCCCTGTACTGGCATGGGAGTTGCACATGCAAGCAGCAGCCCTGCACCACAGCACGCTGGGACAGAAGTACGTTGCACCTGGGCAGCTGTCCACAGTGGGCTGGGAATCCACAAGGCCTTAGAGCTGCTGCTCTTTCAGAAAAGACTATCTTGTATTTTCTACGTCTGTTTAATTCAATACTCTGTACTTCAAAGAATCCTCACTTCCATCTCAGCTCCAATAGCAGCTTTTATAATGAGCTTTCTACCAGCTGAGAAAAGTCTACATTTAATATTTTGCCTGACCACATAAAATAGTTACTATCTTGTGTTTTAAGTTCCCAAAGTAATAAAAAGTTAGAATCATAAAATATTCTGGGTTGGAAGGAACCTTAAAGACCATGTATTTCCAAACCCCTGCTGTGGGCAGGGACACCTTCCTTTAGACCAGGTTGCCCAACCTGGCCTTGAACACAAGGATGGAAAAGCCACAACTCAGGGAACCCTGCTCCAGCATCTCACCATCTCCACAGCAAAGAATTTCTTCCTAATATCTAATCCTCTTTCAGTTTAAAGCCATTTCCCTTTGTCCTATTACCATATATCCTTCTAAGAAATCCTGCTCCAGCTTTCATTTAGATTTCTTTTAGGTACTGGAAGGCTTCTGTATTGTGTCCCTGGAGCCTAAACCACCCCAACTCTCTTAGACATAACCAAGACAGAAGAAGTTGTAACCATCATTTTGGGTTGTTTTTACTTTCTATTTTTGTAAGTAATTCTTGGGGTTTTTTTACGTATAATGTTTATTTCTTTGATATAAGACTCTTTTCTTTAGCCCAAGGAAATCTCAGATCTGCTTAATAAAGCCTTATTACAAAAACAAACCAAAACCCATGGAAATCTTGTGGTTTTGAAGTGCATAAATAAAATTGAAGAACCTCTCTGAAAATCAGCTCTTAGGAGCTCCAAGTAATTGAGGATTTCTTAACTAAATTGCCATTTTATTTCAGTTTGTTCTTAAAATCGTTTGCTTTCTCAAACAAGATATTCTGATGCCTATTCTCTGCACAACTTACTGGAAATTGGGACATTATGAAGTTTAGACACCATGAAGTTTTCAAAAGAAGTTTAAGTTTTATCTCTGATTTGTATCATTTTAAGGCTATGAGAAAAGATAGCTATACTTTCTGGCAAATAACTGAGATGGATAGATTGTCTTGCCCTTGCATAAACTATAGCAAAGTACCAAAATGACTTTTCCAATTTTTGGTAGGGTTGACTGGAAACTCTATAACTTAATCAGTGGAACCGGTACAGAATATCAGTCAAAAAGAAACGATCACTGTATATTATCACAAATTTGAAACACTTTCTGGAGGTACTGCTTTTCCTGCAGAAAATAATTTCTTATCTCTGCTTCTGACACATTTTCAGAAAGAGCTTTAGAAGTATTTTTTAGTCTTGTCTTCCACTTATCTCAGTTGTGAAAACTACTGGAAGGACAAAAGTTTCTGTTCTCTCCTGTCAACACTGAGTGTATTACTTCTTTAAAGAAACATAAGGTCTAAAAAACATGTGAACTACCCATGTGAACTACCCATGTTCAGAAAGAAAACATCCTGAACAGCCGAAAGCTTAAATTGGAAAGGTGGCAAAATAAGAAACTGCATCTCGTAACAAAAGTACCCATACCATTTTTATTACATATATTGAAATAAATATTTATTGTCATTGTTTGTATTTCTTGTTCTCCAACAGAAAACTGTTTGTCATTTCCTATAACTGAAAACAAAGAGAGTTTAACTTCAATAGTGTTGTCAGTCTTTGAGGAATTTTAAAAAAAGATGAAACATAAATCTAGCAACCTCTAAGTCATTCAACAGAAGATTATCACCTTGACAGTAAAATAGAGGGTTTTTTAACTCACCTTTAGGCATTTAATTACTTTCGTTTATACATAACTCTGACACGGACTAGTCTTCTGCTTCTATTTTAAAAGCATTGCGAGCAACACCACAGATGAAAGTCTGGTTTCAACAAAGTCAGCTGAAATATACCCTGGATTTTATCCCCAGTATGTAATTAACTTTCCTTCTAAGGGTATTTCAATACTTCTCTCCTATTCCTCACATAATATCTCAATGCCTTGTAGACAAGGGATCATCTGTTCCAAAACAACTACCTCCTTTGCTCATGCAGCGAGATAAGGGTAATCTCTCAGATGTGGCAAGCATCTGGGCAATAGAACTAGACATAAAAATGAGAGAGGACATTTGGAGTCTCATCACAGAACAAATTAAAAATACTCTCTGGGATTGAAATCTTGCCATATTTAATACCCCTCATACATGCTAGCACTACAGACTTGCAGGGCAATCATATTTTTTATGTTTGGGGAGAGTGTAGATAGATATTAAGGGGTTTTGAGGTTTTTTTAAAGATAATTTTCATTTCAAATAATGGAATTTCTCGTCTCAGTGGCATTTGGCCATCCTGCTTCTCACTCCTGTGTTTAAGAATCAATATTTTGAGCTATGACTTCCTCGTTTTAGGAGAACTAATTGTGAAAAGTGTCTTCATTAGTATTCTGAGCTTGCAGTATTTTTTCTTCATCTACCTGCTCTTCCTGCAATTCTTCCACTTGAAAAGTGGAAAGTAACCATCATACAAGCAGAAATTATATCAGGAATCTTCCCAGCAGCCCTAAAGAGAACACCATATCAAAGGTATGTCTGAAAATGAATTAATGCAAATTTTGTGTTTGATAACATAGGAAATTTACTCTGTGGAAAAGACATAAACAGAGATTCCATTGCAAAGATAAGTTATTGAAAGAATTATATTTATTTTAGATTTCCTTTTCACTGTTCCTTTCTCTGGGAAGCTAACCACATGTCCAAAGATGTTTACTGCTCTTTATTTGCTGTCTTTTTTCATTCAAATGTGTGATCTGAAAAACTGCTAATTTCGTAATTAAATTGTGATGTTTGTAAAGTTAGCTTAGAACTGTCTCCTAGCAAGTCAAAATGACAGGGAAGACCACTCACAGAATACTATGTCCCAGCAATAGTATTTTGAAATATTATGTTGTTTTAGAAATAAAACCTTAAGTTTCAGAGATTTCCTAATTGATTTTCAAATAAAATACTTTAGAGTAAAATTTTCATTTTATCAAAATGTGCTGAAAAATAGTCAGTTCTTTTCATGAGAACTTCATTAAGACAATTGTAAATTACAACCACTGCAGTAGCAGGTCAAACTATAGCTTCTAAAGTAGTTTATAATTTACTTTGCTGTAAAGTGCAGGTCTTTGGGTCTCTAGGATGTAAATAGATAACAGGGCTTGGAGAAATTTTATTTGGAAAAATATAGAATAAATTAAGTTTTCCATATCAGAATAATTAATTAACTATACTGTGAAATTGGTAAATAAGAGAATTCTTAATTGAGGGAATCAGTCACTTAATAAGGTATTTGAAGAGTCTTTGCTCTTGGCAATAGTGGAATATAAGGAAATACCCTCTATAAAATAATGATTGAAACAAAAGTAACTTCTGAAGAAAGTGAGATATATTTAGTACTACACTCTTAAATTAAAGTTCAAATGTCCCATAGCATTAATTAGTTTTCAAATTAATTGCAATGTGACTGGAAAACAGACAATATAATGATGAGCCAAACTCCATAAATTTAAAGCCCATTGGAATACACAGTAAACCTCTGTCATTATATATCTGGTTCATTAAAATCTAGGATCTGAGATATGGACCACTCTAAACAGATTTATACAGAGACATAATCTAGTGAAGAAAAGAAAAGAAAAGTGGGGGGGAAGGGAAGGGAAGGGAAG
>VXBT01001871.1:102157-170000 GCA_013400235.1 Oriolus oriolus
GAAGGGAAGGGAAGGGAAGGGAAGGGAAGGGAAGGGAAGGGAAGGGAAACACAGTTTATTTCCTCTGGTATTGGAAATCTTGCAGCAGTTTCAAGTAAGTGACAGAAAAGATTATTGTAAATCTAAGTAATCTGCTGAAATTCATATATAGCTTTAGAGAAAGAAAGAAACAGTTCCCATAAACCTTCTAAAACATCATAGATTTAGTCAAACTCAAAAAGGGAGTGTGGAGAGAGGGTAAAAAAATCAGAATGAGCATAAATGTTTTAGTAAGCGTTCAGATGGGAAATAAGCACTGTGAAATAAATACAAGGCTGGTTTGAAACGACTTTAACAAGACTAGAAAAGGTTTTGAAGACTCGTTGCTTGGAAAATCAGGACAAAATTAAGGCCGTTAAATGTTTGCAGTTTCTGCCAAGAGAAATTGAACACAGGAATGTCTCAGTATTTACTGTACACTACCACGGACAGCCTTCCTATATTCTGTTTCCTTCTTCCAAAAAGTAAAAGACAGCCTTCTATGGCAGCTCAGATAACTTCAGAAAAAAACAGCCTAGAAATTCTCCTCATTCACTCACAGGAGTGACATTCAGAAGAAATATAATTTTTAAAAAATAAAATAAAATTGTTCTGATCATGTGGGAATTCAGACCTTTGAGACTCTGCTATAAACTTGAGAAGAAATAATTACCTAACTAGTGTTTCGTGCTTCTGAAACATTACTTTCTTCAGTGAAACATCACCTTTCACAGTGAGACATACATAAAACTTGATGTCAATAGCTACTCTGTGATGCCATTACTGTAGGATTTGGACCATTGCACCAAATGCGCTCCATGTACTCTACAACAACCTAAACTATCTGAGGGCAGCAAAATTAAAGTTGTATTGACAATTAAAGGAAGCAGCAGCAGGAAAATCCAACTATAGTCTTTGATATAGTCCAGACTCCAGGGCTTTTTCTGCTTTTCATTTTCTAGATCACATAAGAGTGAAAAAAACCCCAAAACCACTTCAAAGACACACAGACTATATAAGGGTCAAGTGAATGCAGGGAGATCAGGAGAACTTCTCATGAAGAATTTAGCATTATGGGACAGTTTCTGACAGTTCTTAAAAATGAAGGGAGCACAACTTAAATACCTTGGAAAAATTTAAACATCTTTTACAAACAGAAATTAATTCTTTTACAACTAAAATTTCTAAAAAAGGTAATTTTTGATTTAAGCAGCCTTTTAATATAAAAAATGTAAATTTTTAATATCAAAAATGAATTCTTCTAATCTGAAAATCTCTAGACTGCTATGATTTTTTTAACGGTTTCAGGTGTCTGAACCCAAAAGTTATTTTTCAGATATTGTCAGTTCTGCTCAATTTTTAATTTTGAATTAATTAGCATTCAACATTTCTGAATTTGCAGGAAGTCAAACTATAAACATCTTTACCATGTACTTCTATGTGTCATAAATATATATTTTTTTTATCATAAACCAGAATCTAAATTTCAGTAATCCATTTAGGCAGTTTAGACTAAGGAAAGTTCAAAAGATAAAGACCACTGCCAGTTACTGTGATATCCGAGCTTGTAAGATTTTTTAATTGTACCTCATTTATTGATATAATAAAAACAATAAATTTAGTATTATCAATATTTTTATATAATCTATATTATCTATTATCTATTTTGTCTATTATATATTTTATATATATATCTTCCCATTATTTCCATTTAGAAAGCAAACATCATCAATGGAGAGTTTGTCTTTAAAATATGCAGTATTTAACAAGTAAAATAATTTTCTAAAAAGTAAATCAGAGATTTATTTCTCCACATCTGCAAAACACTTCAAAGTCATGAAAAAATGTCTAGACAAGATATTAAAACTCCTGATAACACTGTTCTACAACAAAAGGTATACAAATCTGTCCAAGTCTGTGGCACTGATAGCTTCTTGACTTTTTAGACTATTTAGTAGGTAACAATGCAAAAATGTTATAGAACCAAGCAATACAATCAAGTATTTCAGATTTTATTTTGGTCCCAGCAGTCACAGGACTATTGAAGCTGTTGCTGCTACATAGAGATATATTTATTCTGGTCCTTTCCAGAGAAAACCTGTTTCATTGTAGATGCAGGCAGGTGAACTCCATACCCCAAGCTATTAAGGAGGAAGTCAGCATATTACGGCAAAATGCTAGGAGCTGATGTGAACAACCATGTTCTAATCATCAGCTGATGTGCAGTACCCCAGCCAGCTGCCCTTACTATGAATTTGAGGTACAGGGAGACAACAGGAACTGATTCATCCACCCCAGCCGATGTTTCCAGCCTACCATGTGAGATAAACATCACCATGTAGAGTCATCACATCAAGAAACGAATAATTATCTCTCTACCTGTTTTGATAAAACTTGAAGCTACACTATGACCATTTGAAGAAATGGGAAAGAGGGATAAATATTTAATGGCATCACTGGTGTCTTCTTTTCCCTGCTCCACTGAAAATAGCAAACAGAGAAACAAACAAAAACCCAACCACACCAGCTCACCATCAAAGAAAACCCCATTTGATCTCCAGAACTGACCAGTTACCCTTTTCCATATTCCTGCCAACAACATCTTGTGGCCAAAAATGCTGGATCACTTGAACTGGGGATGCAGAAAAAAGTTAGACAAAAAGGTTATGTGAAAAGTCAGACTGAAAAAAGGAGTTTATACAAAATGTTTAAGGATGGGGGAAAAAACCCAAAAGAATAAAGTTGAACAGTGCAGCACTGAAGCAACAGAAATAGTAAGAAAAAATATTTAGGTAAGTAGCTCTGACTTGGATAGCATGGATTAACTTGGAATGTAAAATTGTTTTAGAGGACATTTATACAATTTTATTTTAAAAAATTATTCTTGCAAATACTGAGATATTGTTAGCAAAATGTCTTCATGTTCATTTGTATGGGACAAAGGAATCTGGCATATTACTTGCTTTCTGCCATGTCTGCTGATTGGAATTTGAACAGACTTTACTAATGTGCTAGGTATTGTGTATTCACTAATGCCTCTTACAGACTATTACACTATAACTACTCCCATGCCAACAATTTATGCATGGGAAAAATGCAGATGTCTAGACTGAGTATTTCTTCTTGGGTTTCAGCTTATATCAGCACAAAAAAAAAAAAAAAAGAAAGAAAAAAAAGAGAAAGTGCTAATTATTTCTTGAGATTTAATGACAATTTGTTATATAATAGCCCAAGGCACAGTCTTGGACGTTCAGTTCCTCCGTCCCAGTCATTAATACTCAGCAAGGTCCAGTGTTTTTTCTGACCAAGTAAGCAAAACACGTCATTTTCTATTAAATTGGGTGGCTTTACATCTTTAATTGATGTGTTCCTGGGTTTTAGCTCATTTCACCTTTTGGCAACTGTTACTCCAAGTGTCTCATCCATTCTGCAGTACTGATGTCTGCTTTCAGTAGCTAATATTTCTGAAATTAATCAGTACCCTCCATTTTTAAAAAATTGCTGGTAATATTGCCAGTGGCTTATCATGAATAATCATCCCCTCTGACATGACAAACTAGCTCTAACAGGAGAGCTATTACTTTGAAACAAATTGTACTGCATTGAATTATTCCCAGTAGTAAAGAATCTCAGTAGAGTATTAAAGCTTGTTCAGTTGAAAACAATGAGGAGAGGGACCTTTGTGTCTTTCTCAGGTCCTATTCTATTTATTAAATGAGATAATAGCAGTGTCTTACCTAACAAAATTTTCAGGAGGGAGGCACTTTTTTTTTAAATTTGATTTATATTTTGGCCCTAAAAAAATAAGTATTGGATCCTCCTAGCACCTTAGTGTAAATATGAGTGACCTCATCTCTTTTTTATAGTGTTTCCTTTCCCTAAACCAAAGACATGTTATTGTTAGTTACTGACTCCTTACTTCTTAGCAGCAAAGGAAAATGTCTGCTTATAAGAGAGAATATACGAATACAGAGACAGCCTTCTTCATGGAAAACATTTTGAAAATATTTGATTTCTGTATATATACATGTGTGTGAATGCAGATGGACAGACACAGATAGATAGATAGATAGACAGATACAAAGGCAGGAAACACACATACCTATAATACTTCTCGAGGAAATTCAATATTCTTTTTAATAGCCCACAATTATCACTGTGATGAGGAAATGCTCAGTCTCACCCAGCATATGGTGTAGGAGTGGAATTTGTATTGAGTTTTGGTAAGAAGCGGGGCATGGTAAAAGACTGCAACAGAGTGAGAAAGCTTTGTCTCAAAGTACCCATCTCAGAGATGTGACCACCTTGTGTGGCACTGTCTCTTCAGTGATGGGTGGTGCAGTTGGAAGCAGAATTGATTGGAATGCTTGGCTATAACTATTTATCTCTTTTTTCCCTTCCATATGGTAAAAATTTGTTAAATCAAATCTTCTTTGAAGGTGTCCAAATACCTTTTTATTAGGGTTTCTTAATGCCAACATGAACTTCTGGTCTAACTGAGAGTGACACCCCATGTAATAGCTAGCTGTTCACAGTAATTACTGGGGTATACTAAACTCAATTTCAAGTCCTCGATCTCTGTGTTCTCCCAATTTATGTGTCCCACAGAGTATTGGACATAGGTTAATTGCAAGTCAGCTTCATGCTCATATCTTCTAGAGTGTCTTAGTTCTCATTAAAGTTGTTACTTAGGATCGAATCCAAATTTGCAAATTGTGTTTCTGTAAAAGCAGATTTATATTTCAGCCTTAACTGTATATCTAGTAACTTTTCTGCCAGTGTATCCAGAGCCCTCTGACTACTGAATGCAGTCCAGGGGTTTAAGTCATCTTTATGTTCCAGTACTGACATTTATTCTTCTCTCATCTGCTTACAAATGAGATATAAAGAGCAGAATTTGATTAAATGTAGATGTTTACAATGTCCTAACAGCAAGGCTCCTGTTATTATCAGTCAAGTCCTGGACAACAGATTCCGTGATGCTTAGTCCCGTATATCAGACTGCAATCAAATAAACTGACTCCATACAGTATCTGTTGGCTGTAACAGAAGTTTAAATATCTATATAACTTAGACATCTGTTCCCCAGGTGCCTAACATCAAGTGAAGGAATCCTGCCTGTGATATATCTATAGTTTAGGTCTTTCCAATTATTATATTATTGCCTTTTTTCTTCTCAAGTGAGGCAAGGACAGGAGTAAATTAAGGGAAAAGTGGGCAATTGCTTATCAATCTCAGTATTTACTTGTAATTTTACCTGTAAGGTTCACAGTGTTTTCTTTCCCTCATCTCTTTTTTCTGAAAGAGATGAGGGCCAGGTACCTGAGCATTGCATACTCAACATCTGGTCTGCATTTCCCACTTACACATTACAACACAAAGTTGCCGTCGTTGCTGCCATCAGTGTAGTATGTGCAGAAGAATGCAACATAGCCAGCATGGCAAGGAGAAATCTGTCAGCGTTTTTCAACAGTAATAACTGAAGCCATCACATCTTGGTAATGTCAGGCTCATCAAGCTGGTTTGTTTCACCTCTGTGTAACAGTTTCCCCCCCAGATCCAAGAAGTGCAGAAGGTAAGTAGGCTGCTCAACTGCTCTCTGCCTCTGTCTCAAATCAGATCTTTCTGTGTGCAAGGTGGAGTTGGTAGAGAGATGGCAGGCAAGAGAAGAGTGCATAACAGCAACACTGCTTAACCAGCTCTTCAAGAGAAACTGAAAATTGTATTAGCTTCAGCTGTTGCAAATGAATGCTTTGCACTGGGTTTCTTTTAAGAGTGCCTCAGTTCTCATTACACCAGCGACCGACAGCAACAGCTTAATGGGAACAATCTTAAGCATTTGAACAAGTGCTAGAGGGCAAGAATAGTACTCACTGAAAAACATCCTAGCAATAACCCTCTGTCTCCTTCCTTCCCACAGGAAGTCTTATGTTACAAAACTTCTGCATCGGTGCAAAATGTGATGCAATAATGAATTTTAATTGGTCTTCAGCGTGCCCGTAGAAATTTCTTCAGGAATAAGGGGTGGCATATTCTTTTCTCTCTTATTTACTATCTCTATAATTAGGACTCTGTGATTATGCTATCAGTACAGTAAAGCAAAAATGAAATCCACATCCAGCATAAATATTTTACCCGTTCTGCATGGAAACTACAAAATTTTCAAACAAAACGTAATTATATTTTTATGTTTCTCTTAATTACTTTGTTGTAATTTGAGGGATGTGACTGGGGTATTAACACACTGTAATAAGCTGAAGTCAATGCACAGTGAACCCAACAACTTCTAAAAAATGGCACTTACTTCTTGGGTGTAAAGGATCTATTGATTTTGTTGAATTATGGTGGCAAACTGCATATGATTGATGCTGCAGGGATAGGAATACAACTGCTGCTCAGTGCATTCAAAAATCCAGATTGCTAGGCTATAAAAAAATTGTGTCCTACTAAGACAGTGTGATCACTAATACTGGAAAGGCTTTTTGAATATGTAATATGAACTGCTATATCGAGGCTAAGCACTGATTTGAGTTGATTAATAGAGTAACTCTTAGAACTCACCAGAAAGCTGAGAGGATCTCCATTTCAAGAATTGATATCTACATGCACAGATTCTGCAACTTTTTCAAAGCCTAGAAGTTCATTAAAGTTCTCTGAATGTTCATCATATGTGCAAGAAGAAAATTCGGAGAGGACTTCTCAGTACTTCAAAAACAAAACAAATCAGCACTCCAAGTTGTTTGCCAAGAATAATGCTAGAGTGCATTGCATATTTCTGTCTGATAAATGTTATAAGAACCAAAGGAAGGAACAGAATCAATTTTAATTGTGATTTCATTTTTTTAAGTGCCACTGGACTTAACATATTAGCCACCAAATGAAACTAACCCATTAGCTTTAATTTGAAATGGAAGATTAGATATCAAAATTGTGTATACCAAATATTCAGAAATGCTGAGAATAAAGCTGTTCCTGATAAGAATGAGACTATTTATTTACATGAAAAAATCAATATACTTTTAGATTTCATTCAGAAAATGTGGGACATGTTGTCTACATCTTGTTTCCTTTTTATACTTTGTGATTCTATTCACAAAACAACCTCACAAAAATTCCTTGCTTATGCCCAAAACTCACGATAGTCCAGCAGGAATTTTAAAACAATGAACAAACTCCAACCCTATCCATCTAATAAAATAAATAGTTTAAAAACACTGAGGTATATTTCAAAATTATATTCAGCATGGAGAAAATCTGAATATTTAACTTACTTCCTTTCTTTGTACTTTATCAACACCACAAAAAAACCCCTGTATTTATTCTTATTTACAATGCTTTGTCAAAAATAATCTATCATTGATTGTGGCTAACCCCTTCCTAGATGGTCCTGTTCAGCAAAACAATTATGCAAACTCTCAACATGAACCATTCTATTCTGCTTTGACTCTAGATTTGATTAATATTTTCCTTGTGTGAATCTGTAATCCTAAATGATCATAGGGTTAATGACCCCATGCAGATTAATAAACAGCAAGAATAATTGAAATAATCTATTTCAAATTGTTCATGCCTCTATGAAAGTCTGAATTGATTTCTTTCATGTGAGCAGGAGTAAATCAAAACAACTTGTTTCTTGCAGTTCACAACCAATTAAAGATTCTGGTTTTATAATAATACAAGATATTGATTTTATTTTAATTTAAAATCCATAAATATTGAAGGCTCTAATATTATATTAAACTCATACTTTGGAAAAAATACCAGGTAATTCTAGCCTGCTTAACCGATTTCCTTCTAAGCGTTAAGCAGTTACTAAATACATCTCAATTTTTGATATACTATAGCACACAATTTGTGCCATCCATTAAATGCATTTCTTTAATGAGCATTTAAGTACAAATATTCTCTTCCAGTTACCTTAATATACTATGAGAAATACAAGAAAAAATTGAAATAAAATTATATTACTTATTGACAGTTACTATATATCCTAATGTTTTATAATTAATTTAATTTAGGACACCAAATACTAAAATTCCCAGATAAGGGAAAATTGTAAAGATTGCTACATTTCTATCAGTGTATGATAGACAATATTTTAACATCTTGGTAACCCTATGTTTTTATATTTATTAATTTATTTTGTTTCATTACATATTTGTCACCATCATCTATTCAATTTTTTTTTTCAGTATTTTCTTCTAGTTTCTGCATTTATTATTTTCTTACACAAGTGTTCCTTCTAATAAATTGTATGCTACATTTTTGGACAATTTGTTTAAATACTATTTCTCTAACCTTCATATTACTGTGGAAATGAAGAAAAAAAAAGTGGAGATAAGTAGTTTTTAGGTATGAGATCAAAAAACATTAATGATTGTCAACAGCAATTCTTTCAAAACATATAATCAGAGAAAACATCTCTTAATCTGCCTTTTAGACTTCATGTTATGGGAATTTATTGCCTACTTAAGTTAGTAACTGTTCTGTGGCTTGCACTACCTGCTACAGGGGAAGATGACATTGAGATAATGTTGAGAAACATACTGGAATATTCCATCTGTCTGAGTTACAAGATTTGCAAAATGCCTAAGGAATAATGCAGAACATTCGCTACAGTTACCCTTCTCATCAGTCCCTGGATGTCAAAAAAAAATTGTCTTAAAAACAGGTAAATATAATCATATCCCTGAGAGCTTTACACTTCAATGACTGACCCAGAATCAGGAAGATTATTACAGCTAATGAGCTCAAGTAAGATGAAAGAACACTTAAAGATTTACACTGAGCTGTTACTGGGTTCACAAATTATGACGTTCCTGGTCACTTTTCTCTTTAATTTTCTGTAACTTAATGTTCCTTGGGATTTTATATGGCAAAACATTTATATAAAAAGACAAAGGAGTTCATAGATCATTATCATTAATTCGTAAGGATCAGACCTAACTGATAACAGTCTGACATAGAGACATTGACTTTGAACTAAGATAACCGCAGCCACCTCGCCTTCGGGGAAAAAAAAAAACAGAGAAGAAAAGATACTACAGCTCTACACAGTGATATCTATAAAGTTCGTTGCCCTTCAAACAGCTGTAAATGACTCATTCGAAAAAAATTCTCCAAGAGAAAAGAAAGGAAATAATTCCTACCTGCAAAATCAGAAAGCATTTCCAAATGAAATGTGCTTTTCTTTTCTGCCACTATTATTTTTCCTCCTTTATTGCACTACAAAATTCATGGTTTTTTCTTTATTATTGTAGCTAAAATATACTTAGAACAAGGCAGCAGAACTGTATGTGTTGCAGTCTTGCACAGTCTGGCTGTAGAGACTTGATTAGCAATTAAAACATTTACATTAGATTTGGAAGACCTCTGCTCAAAAAGTGCTCAGTGGGTAACTTTCATGCCACTCACTCCACTCTTCTACCTTCAGGAAAAGAAAACAAAAACCCTATGTTATTCAGTTTATTTGTTTTACATTATGATTGGTATAAAATGCTTTGTTATTTTTTTTTTTTTAAATGACATTCAAAAGATATTTAAGATGCAATGGATTAGATAGCACTATCATTTCAACAAGATTGCTGAGGAAAACTTGTAGCTAAAGAGCCATTCATACTTTGGGTTTTGGAAAACTGATAAAAACAATAATGAAAGTCATGACATTCACAAGACCATAATCCAGACAGTAAAAATAACCAAGAAAAATTGTGTTTGAAGATGGCAGTCTTCAAAAAAGTGTCACAGTGGAGAAAGAGCAGGTATGACTTAGCTGAATGCCTGAAAAGCTTCGGACAAAGTCCTTTACAAAAGCCTTAGAAGACCTTTAGTTGATCGGCACATCAGGGTGAAAGATAATACATTGATACAGATGGTAGTAAGGAGGTGAATAGAAGTACATATTTGATCATGTTTATTGTGGTGGCATCTAGAATCAAAGAATCATTTAGGTTGGAAAGAACCTGCAAGATCATTGAGTCCAACTGCTAAACCAGCACTGCCAAGTCCACCACTAAACTGTGTCCTCAAACACAACATCTACCACCACATCTGCACATCCTTTATATATCTCCAGGCATGCTGACTCCACAAATTCTCTGAGCAGCCTCTTCCAATACTTGACAACCTTTTTGGGGAAGAAATTTTTTCTTATATTCCATCTAAACCCTGAACAATTCGAGGCCATTTTGTATTGTCCTATCAATTGTTACTTGGAAGAGACTGACTCCCACCTCACTACGCCCTCCTTTCAGGTAGTTGTAAAGAGTCATAAGGTCGCCCCAAACCTCCTTTTCTCCAGACTAAACACTCCCATTTCCCTCAGAAGCTCTATTTCCCTTACTTGGACACACTCCAGCACCTCAATGTCATTCTTGTAGTGAGGGGACCAAAACTGGACACATGGTTTAAGATGCGGCCTCACCAGTGCCAAGTACAGGGGCATCATCGCTGTCTTAGTACCAATGGCTGCACTATTGCTGATACAAGCCAGGACGCTGTTGGCCTTCTTGGCCACCTGGGCACATGCTGGATCATGTTCAATGCCAGGTTCTTTTCTGCTGGGCAGCTTTCAAGATGCTCTGTCCCAAGCATGTAGCACTGCATACGGTTGTTGTGACCCAAGTGCAGGGGATGGCACTTGGCCATGATGAATGTGATACAATTGGCGTATCCAGTGTGATCCGGCTTGTACAGAACCCTCTGCAAAGTGTTCCCACCCTGCAGAAGATCAAAAACTCCCACCTGACTTGGTGTCATCTTCAAACTGACGGAAAGATCACTCAATCCCCTTGACCAAATCACTGATTAAGATATTGAATAGAACTGGCCCCAGTACTGAGCCCTGGGAAACACCACTTGTGACTGGCCGTCAGCTGGATTTAACTCCATTTGCCACCACCCTCTGGGCCCAGACACAGAACCAGTCGTTTAGAGGGCACCCATCCAAGCCACGAACAAACAGTTTCTCCAGGAAAATGATGTGGGAAACTGTTGTCAAATGCTTTACTAAAGTCTAGGTAGACATGTCCACAACCTTTCCCTCATTCACTAAGCAGGTCATCCTGTTGCAGAAGGAGATCAGATTTGTTGAGCAGGACCTGTCTTTCATAAACCCGCACTGACTGGGCCTCATCCCCTGACATACTGTGTCATGACACTGAACATGATCTGCTCCACAACCTTCCCTGTCACAGAGGCCAGGCTGACGGGCCTGTGCTTCTCTGAATCCTCCTTTTGACGTTCTTGTAGATGGATGTCACATTTTGCTATAGTGTAGCATGTCACTGATCATTTCCTCTTGGATTACAGGGGCTTCATTCTGCTCCCCATCCCTGTCTTCCAACTCCAGGGTCTGAGAACCAGAGAACAACTGGTCCTACTGTTAAAGACTGAGGCAAAGAAGGCCTTAAGTACCTCAGTCTTTTCATCCTTTGTCACTAAGCTTCTCCCTAGATCCAAAAAAAGGATGGAGGTTC
Organism: Oriolus oriolus; assembly: GCA_013400235.1. Lineage (NCBI taxonomy): Eukaryota > Metazoa > Chordata > Aves > Passeriformes > Corvidae > Oriolus > Oriolus oriolus. The sequence continues at coordinate 113,653 of VXBT01001871.1, forward strand.
TCCTTAGTCCTCCTTTTGTTGTTAATGCGCTTTTAGAAACGTTTTTATTGTCTTTACAACAGTAGCCAGGTTAAGTTTTATTCGGGTTTTGGCCATTCTAATTTTTTCCCTGCATAAACTCACAACATCCTTGTGGTCCTCCTGAGTTCTTTGGCCCTTCTTCTAAAGGTCATAAACTCTCCTTTTATTCCTGAGTTCTAAACAAAGCTCTTTGTTCATCTAGAATGGTCTTCCTCCCTGTCTTGTCTTTCAGTGAATGGGGATGGCCTGCTCCTGTAACTTCAGGATTTCTTTCTTGAAGAATATCCAGTCTTCCTAGACTCCTTTGCCCTTCAGGACTACCTCCCAAAGGGCTCTGTCAACCAGTCTCCCAAATAGTCCAGAGTCTGCCTTTCTGAGGTCCAAGGTGGCAGTTCTATCAAGCCAGCTCCTTACTTCTCTGAGAACAGAAAACTCTATAATTTCGTGATCACTATGTCCAAGATGGTCTCCAATCATCACACCTCCCACAGATTCTTCATTCTCAAACAGATTCCTTCCCCAGCTGTCTCCCTCACCAGGTGTGTCAGGAGGTTATCTTCCAAAGATATGAGGAATCTCCTAGGCTGCTTCTTCTCTGCTGTATTTTATTTCCAGCAGACATCTGGAAAGTGGAAGTCCCCCACAAGTCATGATAGTTCTCCCAGTTGCTTATAGAATATTTCATCCATCTCTTCATCCTGCTGGGTGGTCTATAGCAGCCTCCCACCATGATACCTGCTTTGTTGATCTTCCCCTGATTCTGACCTAGAAGCACTCAAACCCATCATCAGCAGCATCAAACTCTAGAAAACCGAAACTCTTCTTAACATACAGGGCTACCCTGCTGCCTTTCTTTCCTTGCCTATCCCTTGTTAGGAGTTCATGCTGTCTATGAACAAAGCAAAAATTGAATTTCATTGTTCTAAATTTGTATGAATACAGAATACCTTCAAAAGTTGGTGTACATAATATCTACTTGTATCAGGCTGTAAGTTGTGTGGAGTTTAAGAAGTGGAGAGAATGAATGCTGTACCACAGCTCTTTTTCCATTAAATGGATACTGATTTTTGAAAAAGGCAAAGGAAGAGATATCAGAATTCTACAGAGATGAAATCATTTGAGAGATGGAGGATGGAAAAAATCAGGAGGATGTTTGTAAGCACCACAAAAAAGCTTGAGAAAATGAAAGTGGATGAAAAGGAGCATAGCTTGATTTGATTTAACATACTTCTGAATGAAAATTACCTGGTTTAACTGGACATCATTTTGTTTATCTGAATAAAATCTTAATTATACTGAAGCAATGATCTAAAATATTTTTTTTAATTGAAAAATTTCTGTGAACATGCAAAATTCATTTAACCTTTTTATTTTGAATCAATGCACCTGAAAATTCTTCCCCTGAAGTACTAAATCACATTCTTTTCTGATACATATTGGAATAAATCAAGTGAAGCCCACCAAGTTACACAGATATAAGAAGCTGTCTTATATCAGTTATCAGCTAATAACTGTTCAAATACATACATTTCTCTTTAGAAATAATACAGGAATGATGAGAAAAAAAATGTGTAGAGACAGTGTGCGAATGAATGAAAGGAGGCAATTTAAAAGAGATAAATAAGAATGGGGTATATAAAATGATGGAGTGATTAAATGATAGGTCAGGCAGTTCAGATAAAATGCTCTGAAATTATTATTTTGCCTAATTCTTGAATATTAAAAGAAGATAATTATACATTGTAAAATTCTGTTTAACCAGTGTTCTGTAGAAGTTGTTCATGCAAGAAAAGACAGCACATGAATTTAGTAAAAATGCAAGATAAGCTATCTCAATGAAAAGAAAATAGTTCCCACAATTACACTACATAGGCATGCAAGCAGTCATGGTCCAGATGCTAATACCTATCACTACATGATGTGATTACCACTGAATTTTCCACTATAATTTCTCTAGTTCTATAATTTCTTAGATTAAAAAAGATACCAAAGCCCTCTCTTCAGAAAGCTCTTCCTTTCTTAAACCTAGAGCATCTTACAAAAACCTTTCAGATTAACTACTAACTGAAGCTGCAGTCAGACTGGCAGATGTAGCTCCATCACAAAGCACTCTGGAGTAAACCTTTCTATGAATTATTCTTTCCTTTCCCAACTGCACAATGAAAATGAGTATGAAATTTTACAATCCAAATAATAAATGAAACACAACTATTGTGACTACGTCAAAGTCTCTGAATCACTGTATATTGTTATTCAACTCAATGAAAGATAATGGAATAAAATACCAGCTTATATATATTTATCCTATATGTCTTCTCTATATTAATGTGATATCACAGCATTCTACCAAATTACAGACTCACTTTGATGGCTGCCATTGTCATATTAAGATCTGCACGCCTACTTTCAAATTTTTTATTTTAGTAAATATTGTGTTGTATTTTTTGGGTTGTGATTCCTTTTTTGTTAACCAAATATATTTCTATAATTTTTTTTTAGGTACCTTTATTCTGTACACAAAGAGATGACTTCTCTTTTCCTTACTATTGCATACAATCCTCCCAGCCAAACAGTAGAGGTTCTCACTGATGGCCTCTCAAACATCAAAGGAAAGAAAGAATTGGGGGAAAAAATTCTGGTATTGCCTGAAAAAATAGGAAAACTTGTATCTCTGACTTTGTCCAGATTCTCATAAACATATGGGAGCAAATAAAATGCTTTAACAACTTTATCCCTTTGTATAAAATCCTGAAGAGTTCTAATATGCTATTTTTCAAAAACACTTATCTTGAAATCTGGGTAAATTTTGACCTTTTCTGTATGAATAACTTCGAACTGGTTTGTCAACCTTCTGTCAGCATTACCTTTCTACAATTCCTTCTCTGGTTTGAAAGAGAGAGAAAAAACCAATAGTATAGTAACTCCTGCAGAATAGGAGCATCTGTTTTGGTTTTTCTCCAACTAATGAATCCACCAATGAACCATGACAAAGACATAAACTCATATCTTCCTGCACAAAAACAATAGCTATCATCATTGTTTTATCATTGTTATCCATCATCTTTTTTTCTTTTGCTATTGCTCTTTTAATTTATTTTTACTCAAGAGAAGATGCAGCATTTTAATTCAAAACTGATTGTGTAAATCTTTTCAGAGAGCTGAATGGTGTTAAGCTTGACATATTGCTAACATTGTTTTGTAATTACTGTTAATTTTAAAAATATTTTTGAGTTTTTGTTTTATGAATTCAAACTGTGAGCACAGGAAATGCAGTAAGTTATACAGAAAATGTCAGTAGAAAATTATTTACTACAGAAACAAAAATATCTAACGCGATAAAAATCATATTGCAAAAATATTTCTGCTCTGCTTTGCATACAAGATTTATTCACAGAAGTATTCGTCCAGATAAAATTAATGTTAGATAAAGAAAGTTACATATTAACATGATTCCTTCTATCATTATAAAGTTTAAGAATGGAAAGTACCTTTGTCTTTGTAAACTGACTGCTCTGAAAAGATCCAGTCTTTATTTGTTTGGAAGGAGTTTGTTTTCATTGTGGAGTGTTATGGGGTTAACACAATCAAGCACTTGTTTTCTGGTAAGGCTATAAGTTTAAACAGGCCCAGGAGCTATAAATCCAAATAGGAAAAAAAAAAAGGAAAAAGTCTGTTTCTGATTTCAAAGAACTTAAATTTTCTCCTCCCAAATGAAAAAAAACAAAACACCACTCCTCAAATAAAACTAAAAAACCTCACCCCTATAAGATAATTTTTTAAGGTTACTTTCAATTTAAAAGTAGTCGGTAGCCTTTGCATTTCTGAAGGACTTTTTTTTTTAATACAATGATTATAACTGATGTTTCTTCATAATAATTCAGACACATATCAAGATAGAGTAGCATCACAACTTCATTTTTATATGAGTTTATGACCAGCAACTTAGAGGTCCCAATCAGCTCCTCTGCACTGAGAGATCACTTTGCGGTGGGGAGAGTGGGACGAGGGTGGCAAGGTGTTGCTGGATCCTTGATGTCTGAGTTTCTTACACTACTTACTGGAGGGATTCACAGTGTGATTCATAATTTAATGTACAAATTATTTTTTTTAAATTATACATGGGACCAATAGAGAAATGAAGATTAAAGTTTGCTCATCATAATGTTTTACCCTAGCTCTACATTCAAGGTAAAGCCTATTTTAGTCTCTAGAAATTAAATAAATTGTAATTTCTGCTAGATGGCACATAGAAGATCTATCCTAAAACAATAAAGAATAAAAAAGGCTACGAATAGACCACACTGCATATGATGTAAATTGGAAAAATAAAGGAGGTCCTTTCCAGAAAGATGCAGTATAACTGAAGGACAGATTTTTGCACGGGACTAATAGTTTGCATAACATCTACATAAACCAGCTTAAATTTTGTGAATGCGTAGAAAATATACTTGATACAGAGCTGCATTCACATTTTGTAATAACATTATAGAAATAACATTTGGAAATGTAAGATGTTTTGCACCGTCACTTCGCATTTGAATGCTTTTAAGCATTTGCTGCTTAAAAGGCGAAGTGTGACTGCTGCGCTGGAGGGTCCGGGGCCAGCTGTGCTGCCAGGAGCCGCATTCACCAGTGACTGACACGCTCCATCTGGCGGCTCTCGGGTGCACGGCACAGATGCAGAACCGCGCTGGCTCTCAGCGCAGGCTGCTCCCACTTTCCTCTGCAACCTACACTGAGCAGTAGCATCAGTAATATTTGTCACAAGCACACTCTCTGAGAAGACCTCTGTAACTTCTACCGTCCATGAGATCATATGTCAGCCAAATGATGCACATTTAACAATACGTAATTGGCAAATAAGTGTTCCAGGAGTTGGAATATTACGGATTTCTGTGTTACAGAATTATGGAAATGCCAAAAAAATTTGAATCAGTCATGTGGAAAAGTTAACAGGGTCCAAAGTACCAGAATTAGTTTTAGTTCTCCCTCTGTCCAACTCCTACCAGAGTATCTTTTCTGACCAGTATTTAATAAATTGTTATGGCTATAAAGCTTCAGTAACCCACACTGTGTAATACAAATTGTTTGGGAACAAAGGTGTGTTCCTTGTAGCCTTCTACCAATAAGAGTTCTCATCTCACTCTTTCTCTGTTATATCTGCTAAGAAAAATAATGTTATTGAAGGAACTCAAACCCAGCTCTGGGAATAAATAGATTTGGTAACAATCAAGAGCTGCGTTAGTCAGCAAAGCAAAAATCTGCATTGTTACATCAAAGGTCAAAATATTTCCAGACAGAACTTTCCATGTGTAGATTCTTCTTTTGAGTTCTGGGCAAGTGCAGATGACAAACTTTCATGTCATGTAGCAAGGGACAAGAGGGAAAGAGCACTTCTGAGGCAGGAAGTAGCTAAATGCCAAAGAAGGATGTTGTTACTGCACACTTGCAAACATCAGTATCTATCTGTACTGGATTCTTGCCTTGATTTTACAGAAAGATTCTGAGAAAGATGCCTGTGCAGTTTCAACTAGAATCCTGTAATAAGTCTGTATTTCAGCACTTCGTAATAGCAAACACATCAGTGTTTTTCTTCTGATTTTTCTTTGAAGACAGAGCACCATGAACTTAATTCAAATATTTATTGAAAAACAGTTTATGAAAATAGTGTGCAGCTGTCCTCTGCTACACATTACTTTCTCTAGTATATTTTTAAAACTGAAAATCAAGCTTTATCTGGAAATGCACATAGAGGTTTTAAACCTGCTCTGATACTATAGGTTCTTTAATTTGCAAGCTTAGATATGTTGAAATAATATAAACGAAGCTGTCATTTACTTATATACAGCAAATGCTAGAAAATAATAAACAAGGATTATATAAAAAGGGGCTTCAGTATGGATCTGTAATTCTTCTTTTCATAATCATATTGAGTAGTTCCACTGAAATAATTCGAGGTTTGACTTTACATGGGCAAACTGCAAATACTTCAAGGCTTTCTAAGAACAATTAATATTTCTTACACATATTTGAAAAATAAGAAAAATCAAAAGGAAAACAAAAGCTGTATTTTGTTCCTTCTTTCTACTTGCAATATTACTGACAGATGGCAGAAAAATACTATACTACTATATTATTTTCACAATTATTCCAGTCATTAATGCTAGAAAATGTGAGTAGTTAGTTTTACAATACATACTACATGTGTGCTTAACTACATGCCAAGTACATACTTCTGTCTGTGTGAACGTGCTTTCATGAAAATCTCAGCAATTGCAGAAGTGGAGAGAAAGCATGAGTAGGAAAACAAGTTAAGAAAGGCAAGAATAAGGTAAGTGCTATGAGTAGAAACAAGGATTAGAAAAGGAGAGCACTAAGCATAGGAGAAAATTTCTATGACTCAAAGAACTTAGTAACAAGTAAATCACTGAGATTTCTTTAAGGTTTACTCTCAGTTATTATTCCATCACTTTTTATACTATGTTGTGGTCCTAAATAAATTTTAGTGACTTTGCATCCCATTTACAGAAATAGATTATTAAAAATAAATCTTCCCCTCAGGCTTGCATATTTAAATTATTAGTTCCACAAAGCACAAGCTAAGTATTTTTTCATGTCTTTCATTTCCTCTAGTACTGTTTGGAGAAAGGTACTACTGCCAAATATTAAAGGTCACTGCTGCTAAATTATCTGATGCTAGGAAAGTTACTATTGTAAACCTTAAAAAATCCACGTCCATAAACATGTATGTAACTTAGTTTTTATGGATAAATTTTTGTGAGCTCAAATTTCATGTTAAAAATTCAATAATCTTCAAGACTGACACTAAAATAATAAGAAATCTTAACTTCTATTTAACGTGAACCAGGGTGTGAATTTATTTACCACCAGATATACATATTATTTTTTGGTCAGAAGAGATTCCTGTCATTACACAGTAGTAAAGCTAATACACAGCAGGTCATTTCGGACCATATATTGTCACATATTCACATATCAGAAGCTCCTAGTTATAGAAATTTTTTTGTTATGTGGTAAGTCATATTGGCAATAACCAACAAAGATCGATTGGTCAGCTTTGCCAAACATTTTTATATTTAAAATAGTATAGCTAGTGTTATATTCAATGTCATAGGTGAATATGAAATGTACTTTACATTTTTTAAACAAGTGAAATTATTTAGTAATGTTAGTTTAGTTTATTCAGTGAATTTATGAAAACTGAAGGTTCCAGTCTTGCGTTCCTTTCCAAAATGGAAGCAGGTTCTGAAATCACAGTATTTACTTCAAAATCATTTGTGAATAGCAGTGCTAATGTATTTGGCAAAACGCCCTTCTCTTAATTAGCTTTTTATATATGTTATTTAATATAGTTCTTTAAAAATATGTAACATCATTATGTGGGCAAGAATGTTACTAATGTGTTGCTCTCCGTCTATTTAGCAGTTAATGTAATGCATCCCAGGCTTTGTTTATCTGTGTAAGGATGCCTTGGAGTCCTTACACCTTGGGGCACTTGTAGTACTTGGCACTATTTTTGCTTACAGGCATGGAATTTAATTTTCTCATCTTGGGTTATGAGGACCTTAATTGTGTCTGCTCAGCAGCAGTTCAAAACCTGTCATTTTCAGCCATGGTGATACCACTCCCAGTTGGGCCAACCTTTGGTTGACAGGGATCATAAAAAATTGGCCACCTCTTGAACTGCATGCCATTCCTCTTAAGCAAAGATCAAGCACGAACATTCAGAATTAGTATTTTTTTAAATCCGATAGTAAAACAATATGAAAAGTAAAAAATAGTAAAAAATATGAAAATATTAGAAAAAAGCCTGCGCATGAAATGACAGAGACAATTTCACCATTGAAATACAGTGCCTGTGCCTCAGATAGAGCAACCCTTCTACAAGTATCAGTTACCAGAACTGTAAACATGGCTGCACCAAAAAATATCCATGCTAGATTAGTTAATACATTTTACAGGAGAGGCGAGAGGCAATGAAACACATAGTCTTCAAATCTAAAAATAATTACAACGTTTGTATTTTAAGTCGTCTCATTTTTCACACTACTTCGCAGTATGCAACCTTTCATGAGTTCACCCAAGCTCAAAAGCACTGTACTGCCAGCCTCCAATGGAACTGTAAGTCTTAGTGCTCCTGAAAACTCAGCCTCCGGGACCTTGGATCAGTTACTGACAAAATCAACTATTGATTCCCTTAAAAGTTTGTTTTAAGTCACTCATTATTAAAGACTCTAGATCACAGGAAATGTATGGGGATTTTAGGCACCTAAACCCAGACTTCTGATCCTGAAAATCCTCACTCAACACAGGAGGTGTCTACATTTCATTGACAAGTTAATTTATCACTTCAAGCTCTTTAGAGGCTTAAAAGGCAATCTTATCCTATGATGATTTCCAATCTAAATAGTGTGCCGGTTTGTCCTAATTATTTCTCTGTGGAGCCATACTTGTTTTCTGTTTATACTGGGAGTAATTTGTCACAAAGCTTTGTTACTTCGTGTTGTTAAGGGCTTTTATAGTCTTCTAAAGGAAGACGTGTGAAATGTTATTGGGATTCACATGTTTTCTTTGTAAAGAAATGAAAATAACTTGTAAAGTCCCACTTCAACTTTGTAAAGTATGAAAATCCTGAAACTAAAATACTAGAAATGTTAAGAATTCTAGGTGCTGCATACTTAGTGACCAGTGTTATCTGTCTCAAATGCAACAATTTCATTGTCACCTTTACGTGTCAATCCTTCTTTCCAACCCTTTCATTATTCTATGCATATCATGCATCTCTTACTGCTCCACTACACAACAAAAGATCCACTGATGCAGAACAATACAAAAAAAATTAGTGTTTTTCTATCATTGACAAAAAATAATTGTAGCACCATTTTGCAAATGGACAGTAGAGTATGTTATTTTCCTTTCATATTTTTCTCCCATCTGTAGCTTTATTCTCTGAAAGTACAAGGAAGAATAAAAAGCTTTTTTTAAAAGTTGTATTAATATTCCTGTTTAAATCTCCTTGTCTTGGTGGAACCTGAAATGCTATGTATGCTTATCCTGTACTGTTTAAAAATAGTTCTTTCTTTTAAACAAAAAAGGTTAAAGAGTCTAAAAGATTTAGGGTTGCAATCCCTGAAATACTTCCTCTGCTGTCCTGGGAGTCCGACAGTCAGCAGAGATGAGCTGCTTCTTGCATCCGTTGCTATGCAACCTCTGTGGCATCCCATGAGCTCAAATGTCTCTGTCCTGTACTTCATGCACAAAATGGGGAGAAGAGCTGTCAGCTTTGGGGGTTCCATCAGTATTTTCAGCTTACTATTCAGTCAAGAGAATTTGTGTAGAAAGATCCAGAAAACTGAAAGACAGACAGAAGCTCTAACCATGGGTAACATGGTCTTAAAAACAATCTCTATCAATAATCTATATGAATAGCCAAAAAGCATTTTGTTCACTTGAACCCTTACTGGGTTTTTTAATGACTTGTTACAAGAACTGGACAGGGATATTTTTTTCTGAACATCCTGTAATATCTACATTTCCAACAATATTCCCATTCGGAGGAAAATAAGCTGAGCTGAAAATAAGAACATAAGAGCAAGAGTAAGATAGGAAAACAAGGAAAAGGAAAATAGGAGCTTTCATTTGTTTCTCCTGCACCCCAATCTCCATTTCATTGACTGCTTCATTTCTAATTAAAATAGAAATGAAACATACTTTTCCTATTAAAAAAAAAGGTGCTGATTTATGAACTGAAAGCTTTTTTATTTCTGTTATGCCTGGGGTAGTGTACTTGCAGGGGTAATCCTTTATTCCTGCTTCTTTTGGTGTTTTTACAGACAATTTTACAAGCAGCTTAACTTTATAGTAATGTATGCATTTTTTAACGTACTTCAGTTCACCTGCATTCATAATGATAATATAACCTACTTTGAAAATGCTTTATAGGAAATTATATGATACCATCTAATTTTATCAAGAACTGGCACCAAAGTTAGTAACTCTGTGTAGTTAAACCTGAGTGTTTTATGGCGACATAACCCAAATGATAGTGGAGAAATCTAGTTTTATGCCCATATTATACATAAAACTTACCAAAAAAAATCCAGAATTAACTTCAGATGCATAACGTTGGCATTCAAGTAAAAAAACTATTCCACTTTGTGTTACCTTACTCATGAGAGCATAATAGATTAAACCTCAAATCTAGCAGACTCTATAATCACTAATTGTGCGATATCTGCCAACACACCTTGCTTTAGTTTTCTCCTCCATTGAAAAAGCTTTCATAATGAAATGTTCCACTGAAAGACTATGCACTGAGTGAGGCCAGTCAGAAGCAGGTTTGATTAATAAAAGTTTATAAGGTTTTTAAAACAACAGCTGCATTAACAGCAGCTGAGCTGTGAAAGGAGTAAAAGACAGACATGGATTTCACATGGCAAATACCAAAGGAATTTTTTTTAAAAAATGTAGAGAAAAAGGAGCCATTTTAGAATTTTATCTACAAATTCAGTGTGAAATTCTGTGTACCCAAACTGGAAAGTTAAGTCATATATTCAGATCGTTACCTATGTGTTTGGAACAGTTTTATTTAGGTCCTATTTACATTTCCAAAACCTGATCATTTGAAATTGAGTTCTAGAAAGATATTTCTCCTACATTCTTATTAAATGAAGTAAAACAGAAAATGACCTATGAGTTGTAGCTGTACTATGCTAATCTTTTTGTAGATTCTGTATCTTTCTGAATACACTGTTTGCTGTATTTTGTAATAGATTAATGAAGTAGCTTCACATCCATATTTGTTCACTCTATTCTTTCCATTATATTCTAAGTCATTTAGTTTTTGTGGTGAATTACAGCATTTCAAAAGAGGTTTTACTAAGTATTTATTTTTACATTTATTTTCCTGCCACTTTGGTGTCAACTAGAAACTCCACAACCTTCTTCTGTTCATAGATAAGGATGGCAAATAAGACAGGCCCAAGACCCTTGTTAACAGCCTCTGCACGCTGTCCAACCCATTAACCACAGTTCTCTGAGTCCAGTCATCCAAAGAGGTTTTACCCATGTGATTTTTCACTGATCCAGATCATAATGTTTAATGTGGGTGAGAGTATTACAGGTTCTGCTAAAGTCAATGTAAATGACATCCACTTCTCTCTCCCCATCTGCATACCCAGTCATTTTATCCTAGAATAAAATCAGATCAGTCAGGTGTGATTTACCCCTGGTAATTATGGCCCAGATTCTCTGCTGAGCTGCACATCATATTTTGCCTCTTTGCAATTACCTTGGACTGACTGCTAGCAGTCCTGACCACCTCCTTTTTTCATCTTCCCCTCAAAAGTCTCTCAGATCATTTAAACCCAGAATTTGGTATATAGTTGCTGAATTTGCATTAATGTCAAAGTAAATAATTATTATTTGATGTTGCATCCCTTGCTGTCCAAACAACATCTGCATTGAAGGCTATGGCTATATGCTCACATAAATATAAACATATGTTTATATAGAGAGAATTTTCCACAGCAAGAAAACACTCCTTATTGCAGGCTTTGACATAATCACAATTTAAAAGATAAATTAAGAACCAAAAAATTGCAATTCCTCTGATATGGTGCAAATGCTGTATAACAATGCTTAATGCTTAATTATAAGGTAGATTTGCAGTGAGTTTTTGTCTTAACAATCTTCAGAGAAAGAAAAGGAACACATTTAATAAGTGTTATTATTTAGGAACTGACAAAGAAATAGAGTTTTAAAGACAAAGTCAGCGTTTGGGAGGAACTTTGTCCTACACAGATGAGATTAAGAATAGCTACTGTCTTGATCTTGAAGTGTACTGTACAGGTTTACAAGTGTACAAGTTTAAATCATTGTCCACACAAATATTTAGACATCCTATTCACAACAAATTTGAGTTCTATTTTTATCATTGCACTTTGTTTTCCTTCCATTGCTTGGACATTTTGTCCCCTTTTGCTTCTTTTCATGGGAAAATCAGAAAATGTTTTAGTGAAATTTTATTATCTCTCAGATCATCAGGTTGCAGAGGATGCTTTCTTCCTTTCCCCTTATGTGACTATTTTAAGGGACAACAAGGTACTTTTAAGTAAGGAAGATAAGCAGTTCACTAGATCCATTTCCTTGGCTTGTTGAAGATTTGTGCATTAAGGAACAAGGTTAAAGAAGGAAAAAAATAAGGCATTAGAAAATGTATTCTGATAGCAATTACAAGTCCAGCTCCTATACTCTCAGGGGCAAAAAGACGATGTGCATAGAACAGATATGTCAGATTTACAAACTGATGCATTCAAAAGCAGGTAAGAGAATCCATAACTTGTCTGACTGTACAGGTAAACTGTTCATAAAGAAAATTATTATAATTTTAACTTATTTGAAAGGAATTCCATCAGTTCTGGTCAAAACCCTTGTGCAATATATAGGCAAGCCAGGGAAAAGGCATTAAATGCCTCTGACCAGCTTACTTCCCCACTCTGATTATACTAAAACAAAGCCTTGCTATGAAGTAATTCATAACCACGGGTAAGTGTTTTGGTTCCTTCAGAAAGACTAAGATGCAGGTTGCTTAACCTGCATTTCCATATCCTAAAATCACCAAATGAGTGATACTTGCTAGGCTGTAAAGTATTTGTTTACTTTTTTTATTAATGTCACTGCCTTAATTAAATTCTTCTTTTATTAATTCACTGGATGAAATGGAGGAAGAGACAATGACAAGTTATGTTTCCATGTCTTTGTTACAAGTGGGCACAGCTGTAAACATACTTTTCATAACTCCTGTTCTCATACCCCTACCTTTGTTTTTTGTCAAGTTCTTGACATTTAGTTCTAGACATCTTTAAGAATAAAGACTGGAGCTCCAGAACAGCTAATTTAAAAAATATTTAATTCTGTGTACAGTTTAACTGCTATAACTAGCAATCACAAAAGGGTAGTAAAAGTGCTTAATGCAAATAAAAAATGTGAATTCTCACCCTTATGCTTAATGGAACATTCAAGAGCACAATTAATACCACATTCACAACCAGATTTTTCAGGAGAACTGTTTCCAAATTTCTTTTTAAATGTATGTTCTTCACACCTCCACTTTCTTCAAAACCATTATGTAGAAGTTTTCACAGAGCAGCATTCATGTTTCAAAAGCTTAGAATGTCAGCATTTCAGAGGTCATTGTTCAATGGAATAAATTAAACTACACATGTCAGTAATGTCAAATATTATTTATAACTCTATTTTTATACATATCTGATGTTACTGTAGGCAGTTAGAACGTCAGGAAACTTTCTAAAGAATCAATACAATGATTAATAAATAAATTATTATTTTAAAATTGTGGAATCAAAAAAATGGAAATTTTAGGAATGCATGAACAAAAAGATGAAGTCTTTAAACAGATCACAATAATGTATATATTAAAGCATATACTGAAATGTATGTGTCTCCATCCTAAAAGTGCATGTTTCCACTTCTACATGTTATTGTAACCTGGTTCCCCAAATCACACAGTTTTCTTCTCTGCTGTCAAATTTGATTTATAATGTTACATATTTAAGCATTATCTTCCTCTTTATTAAGACTATACTTGCTTTCAGTATGTAAAATGGGATATGTACACATGTATGCACATGCACATACATTCCTTACTCAGACTTTGAGGCTTAGTCATCCCTGATTTGCTACTATAGTTCTCATTCAGAACACTCAGAATACAGAGTTGCTTGCATGAGAATATTTTCTCTTATTGTTGGTTCTCATGATACTATCTATCTTCAGAGACAGAAAGAAAAAAGCTAAATTCATTAATACCCACAAAAATTTTGAAATGTGAGTTATAAAGCACAGGAGTTTCACTTTGAATCGTGGAAACTTAGGTAATGACAGCAGTACTCTGCTTCTGCTTCACTTGCAGGTTGCCTGTTCCTTCAGAATCCATTAAAAATCTCACAGAAATGTAGCATGCAAAAATCCATTTTCCTTCTTTCATCTGGAAACTGAGCTTCAGGAATTTATTCAGAGAAATAATCCTGAAGAATGGTCACCTGAGAAACTGCCTGCTGTTTCCATCCTGCACATTGCCCAGCCACGCAGCTTGGTCTCTCCTGTTCTGGTTTAGACAGGCTTCTAAGGAAGCTGTCACAGTCACTTTCGTAAAGAAGTATTCAGAAGATCTAGACTGTAGCATGATCTTTTCAGATAGATTCACACAGGCTGTACACAGCCTTGAACACGTATTGCATCTAATCGTTTTGCAAAAACCAACAACCTCATAGGGAAGTCCAACAGTGCATTCTCCATTATCTTGGAGATTGTGAGAATAAAAAATTTTGAATAATTTGGAACTTCTGAATGTCAAATAAGTTCTCAGAATAATTCAAAACAAGTACATGACTACATGGGAGGACACAAAAGCACAATATAAGTATTAATAATTATCTAGGTATGCAGAACTCTACTGTTGTATAGTCCTCAAACAGGAATATTTGCAAACATTACTAAAACAACAACCTGAACATGGAGCCACATGGATGCACAAAACATCTGATATGTGGCATCTGATATCACTTACTGATATGAGGTAACAATAGTTCTGATTCTTTCCTACTACTCTTCCTTTAATCACTTAGATGATGTTATTCAATTTCTGAAACTAAATTATGATCAAGAATCTGCACAAGAAAAGAAATAACAACAATAAAAATGAAGGAAAATCCATCTTGACTGAACTAAAATGAAGGAAATAAAAAGAAAGGAATGTTCTAAGATCATCCTCAGTAAGTGACTGAAACAAATCATTAGTGACTGCAGGACTCCAGTCTTTTGTTGTCTCAATGCAGGAATGTCTATCTGGACGATATGTTTCAGACAAACACCACATTGCCCTTATGTGCAAAAATAATGAAATCATCTTATTCTAATTCTGTTATACAAGAATAAAAATTATATAATTTAAGTGTAACTTTGGCCTTCACAGCAGCCTAATTCTGACAATGTTAAATTATAATTCCTAAATCAAATTGTACTACAGACACTGAAAATAGTAAGACAACATTTTCTCTTTTATACCATTTTTAAAAATAATTTTTTCACATAGACACTGCAAAGAAATAATTTGATTCAGATTTGTAGCTATCAAAAATGTTAACAGTGTTCCAAATTGAAGAACATCTTATTAGGACTTCGAAAAGAAAAGAAGAAGAAACCAGAGAAAACTCACGTCCTCAGTGCCAAATTCTGAAACATGCTGTGATATTTAAAGCTTCTGGTTCTTTAGAGGAAAAGAGACAAGAGTTCAGTAAACATACTTTACCATCTGCTTGGGATTCCATAAATTAAAGATGTCTGGGTATTTTTAACTGCATTCATACAGACTTGGGTATCTTTTCTCTGTTTTGCATCTGTCGTGTTTAGCTTCTTGGTATAAAACTAGAAGAGGGAGTCCAAAAAATACAGAACATGCTCTTACTTCTGGATTGTGATAGAGTGCAAAAAGATACTCACACACAACTTGGTTGAAGATGTTAATATTTACTATGAGGTGTTTACTATCTTTCTATTAAACCTTAAAATTCTTTTATCATCTTTTATCTCCTTGCCGACAAATTCCAGAAACATTAGCAAGAAATAAAAATGTACAAAGAAAGAACAAGCAATCTCAAAAACATTTCCCTCAAAAAGATGCCATTCACTGACTATGTTATGGTTCTTAAATAAATACATTATTATTTAGATAATAGATTTAGATATAAATTTTTGTTTAGCAATTTAGAAATTAAAATTCTAAAAATATAGATTTAATTTAGAGTTTTTTGATGATTTTCATGCATTAAAAAGTAATTTTTTATTTTTAATGCTTTCCTGAAAGACTATGGAATTTGGGTAATTTGACTACAGTTAGCAACAATTTTCAAAAAGAAACTAGTAAAAAAACCTGTGCATCTGGAAATTACTGGAATGTGGAAATTTACCATTATAGTTCCTAGAGAGACCTCCAGTAGAGATAAAGTAAGATTTCTAATGTTTTTCCATATTTTTTAGTTGATAGGTGACAACAGTCATTACTCTTTATTTTCTACTTTATAAAATACGGAAATAATTACAATAGAGTGACTGCATTTTCTGCAGGACAGTCTTCCCATCGTAAGGTACTCCTGAAATACTTCTTTTTCCCAGAGTGATCTCTCCCAGTCCTCACAGAGATGTTGATGAAGTATGGGTAGGATGAGCAGAGAGTGTGGCGAATTGGATGGCTGGACCCAGAGGGTGGTGATCAGTGGCATGAACTGTACTTAGAGTACAGTAACTAGTGATGCACCCCAGGGGTCAATTCTGAGCCCAATTCTCTTTAACATCTTCATTAATTATCTGGATGATGATGTAGATTATACCCTCAGCATATTTGCAGATGAAATGCTAGCAGCTGTGGCACTTGTTATCTTTCTTCATATGTAACATACCAAAATTGTGAAGAGGAAAGCATATGAAGAAATTGGAACATTGTGAATAGAATAAAGAATATAATACTATGCATGCAGTATTTCCATAGGCATCAAAATGCAAAGGAAGACCAGGAAGAGGTAAAAAAGCTCCAATGCATGCAGAGCTGTTGAATGAAGCCATATGTTCATTAGCTCTGGCAGGTCATAGCACCAAGGAACGCAAAAGAAAAATTTGCACATCAATTCACATACATTGACCTCTTCTCACAAAGAAATATAAAAAAACACAGTTTTATTTTTGAGGGTACTTGTACATCTCAATCTTTCCTGAAAACTGAAGGAAATAACCTGAGAAAGACTAAAAGCAGTAATATTAGACTTTCACCAGTTTCAGTGCAGAAGAAAAAATGTCTACCAACTACCCTTCCCAGGTTTATGAATCCTCTGCTACTAGTGATTTAATAACAACACATGGTTCAAAAGCAAACATTTTGCATGGCAAGTTCCCATAAATGTATTCATCCTCTCAGGTGTACATTGGGCAACAAAGCCAATTACTTTAATGGGCCTTGAATGGATTCCTTTACAACAATTTATATTTTTACAGCAAATATTTTCATAGGAAGTGGTAAGTTATGTTCTTATCTCAGCTTTTTTTATCATGGGATAATAATACAGGCTTTTGTACCACAATTAATATAGCCTGGGGCATGAGGAATATTACACAGGTTTTTTGCAATTGGAAATCATACATTTGTTAAAAACTGTAGTTTTCCTCACATCGCTATTACAGCCCTAAAAATGAAGTAAAACCTAGGCTGCCCTATGTGCATGATACATTAGTCAGTAAATTAAATTTGTGGAGAAGACTATGAAACAAGGTAGCATGCAGTAAAACTTCCTTGGCATAATCTGCAGTCAAATTCCTTGGAAATTTATGAACCTAAGACATGTTCCTTTATACTTAATATTTCTCAAGGATTTTATTTCCCAATAGTTTTTCGAGGGGAGAAGAGGACACCAAATTTAAACATAAGACAGGCATTCAGTAAAGGTGTGATGTATATGAACTCACTGCTTTTAGTACTCTGAAAAGCAAGTTTTAAAAATATGTCAACACAAAGTATCTGTGTACCTTGGGAAAATAAAACCAAACTAAAACACAATTCTTAAAGTACAGGAACAAAATACATTATGTATAATAGTAATGGCTTACTGTATATGTAAACAAATAGTTTTAGTTCTTTTCATGGATCACCATAATCACTTTCCCTAGTAAGTGTGCTGGGTTTGCATGGCAAGGTTTTGGTGGAGGTGGGGGGCCCATAGGGCTGACTTTAGTGGGAAGCTGCTGGAAGCTCCCCCTGTGTCCGACAGAGCCAATGCCAGCCAGCTCCAAGAACGACCCGTTGCTGGCCAAGGCTGAGCCCATCACATGGTAATAATGTCTCTGCAGTAGCATATCTAAGAAGGAGGGGGAAAAAGTCATTGCACACAAGTAATTGCAGACAAAGAGTGATATATATGAGAGAAATGGGATCAGTGAGGAAGGAGGGGGAGGAGGTGATTCAGGCACCAGAGTTGAGATTCCCCTGCAGCCTGTGGTGAGACAGCTGTGCCCCTGAAGCCCTTGGAGGGCACAGGGCAGCAGAGATTCACCTGCAGCCCCTGAAGGAACCCAAACTGGAGCAGGTGGATGCACACAGAGAAGGCTGTGACCCCGTGGGAAGCCCATGCTGGAGCAGGCTCCTGGCAGAGATCTGCAGAAGCGTGCAGAGAAGAGCCCACACTGGAGCAGGTTTGCTAGCAGGAGTTGTGACCCTGTGGGGGATTGATGTTGGAGCAGCCCGTTCCTGAAGGACTGCACCCCATGGAGCAGCTCGTGAAGAACTGCATCCCATGGGAAGGACTCACTTTTGGCAAGTTCATGAACTGTCTCCTGTGGGAGGGACCTCACGCTGGAGCAGGGAAAGGACTCCCTGAGGAGGAAGCAGCAGGAGAAACAACCTGAGATGAGCTGACTGTAACCCCCAACCCTTGTCTGTCTGTGCTGCTGAGGGGAAGGAGGTAGAGCTGGGAAATAGGGAGGGTTGGAAGGAAAGCGTCTTTGAGATTTGCTTTACTTTTCATTATCCTGCCCTGATTTTGCTTGGTAATAAATTCAACTAATTTCCCTAATTCAAGTCTGAATGACCTGAATGAGTGACCTCTCCTGCCCTTACCTCAACCCACCAGGTTTTCATTGTATTTTCTCACCCCTACCCAGTTGCAAGAGGAGTGATAGAGTGGTTTTGCTGGGCACCTGCCATCCAGCCAGATTCAAACCTCCACAATAAACAATTCTGTATCTTGCTACTGCTGAATTGATAAGATTTCTTTTAATTATACCCATGATAAACTGAAACTATTTAAAAGGCTAATTTGCTCCTATTTTGCTATCTTTGTTCTGGTTTACTCTCTCTAATAGTCCAAATTATTTTGGATGAGAGCATTGCTTTGCATTGAAGGTATCTGATTCACTGAAACTAATCAAGAAGAAATACAAAAAGGAAATACAAAATGGAGACGAGGTCAAGGGAGAAATGCTAAAAACATCAAGAGAGCTCATGGATACATGAACTCCATAGATATTTTCCCCTCTACTTCCTTAATAAATGATGACATAATATCATATTTTTCTTTCCTAATTTTGCTTTTTAAACAAAGCTGGTGGCAGTAAGTATATAGCAGGTTTTTTTAACTCTTTCTCTAATTAAGATTAATTTTCCTTGCCTATACCCAACATATGCTGTTAGGACAGCGTAGTTTAAGCAGCGGAACACCTGTATTCCACAGGGGGCTTGACTACATACATTAGAGACACACTATTTTCCATAGTTTATAAACCAGTTCAACCTTCCATGTGATGACTGTAAGTGCTTGATGAGGGTGGGTATTAAAATCAGTGAGGGAAATACCTAAACAGTGGAGTGTTGTTCTGAGTGCTTATCATACTGAGACACAAATTGCTATAGGTGAAAAAAAATTCCCTGGTTTTGAAAGAGAAACAAAAGTATCTTGCAGTGTAGCTTTTTGAACAATGTATTCCTTCTCCATTCACATCCGTCTATTTTAACTCTCTGGTAATTAAATGCTTACTTTGTAGATTGCTTCAAGACTTTGTGTGCAACAGACCTATCCCTCATATATATAACAGATACTCATGAGAAAATTCTTTGCAATGTTATCTTCAGACTGAGCAGTGGTGTGAAGGCTACTTATCCCTAATCATTGGCCTTATGGATGAATAATGAAAATGCTGCTTAGCTTATAACCTTGCTGTGAAACTCAGAAAACTTTTCCACTGTAACCATACATTCTCCCAGTATTGCTTCTCAGTTTTCCTCTGACGGTTTTGTTACTTTCCAAGTTTGGTAGTGGGTCAAAAATTACTCAGTTCTAATATGCTCATTTTCATTTCCCATTAAAATTCAGCTGGTTTTGAGGAGTGAGCATATCCAGAATTAATTTTCTTGGTAATTTGCACTGGGAGGGATTGATGACAATAGATTTCTGATATTGCATTACTTCACAGAGGATGAAATCAATGCATATAAGACAGTGCCATATTTCAGCCTCAAGTTTAGCTACTAAAATTTACAAAGTAAGTATGAAGATAGTACATATACAGATTAGCTGTTATCTACATATCAGCTATAAACTAGAAGGGCAATTAAGTACTTCTTTTATCTTCGTTCAGCCTGATACAGCATCCTACTAGTAGGATTATTTGTATGAGAAAACAATCTAGCATCCTCTGAAGTCCTGTACCAATTTTTTCTTCTGATTTTTCAGCCCCTCCTTATTCAAGAAGCCTTGCAAAATGTTAGGAATTCTGTTCAACTTGCTCACCACAGGCAGAGATGGTAAAATCTGAGGCAGGAAGAAGGGATTATTTCAAACTTCTAAGGGACTGAGTAGATATGAAGGTACAAATTTAATTAATCTTAATCTGACGTGGTTTTATAAGGTCAAATTCCCAACATCAGGATATACAGAATGTATTTCTTCAAGATTAAATTCCTGCCTCTGAAAGTGGAAGCACTTCTGTGGACATATAAAAGGGACTGCAATTTTAATACCAGTGCAAATGCTTATCAGTACCACATAAAAATCAGAGAAAGAGCTCAGTGATTTTTGACATGATGTCTGAATAAACGAACAGGTCATTCAGCCTTAAACTAAGAATTAAATGTGAGTTTTCTACCACTTCCTTCTTATGTCTATATAAAATTTAATGACCTTTGGATTGAGGGTTAGGCACCTGCTGATGCTGAGGGGGCTGTAAATGAATTATTTAAGTGCCATTGATATTATTACTAGATGCCCATCTGCATTTTCTGTCACCTCTCTATCTTTAAAAATTTATAGTTTTTACTTTAAAGAGGATTTTTGTAGAACAAAATACATTATACCTGTTGTTATGAAAAAATAAATCAGTCAAGAGTTTATTCCTACGTGCATGAGGGACAGGCAAAAAACCCCCAAAACACAACACATCTTGAGCAGCATAAGTTTGTATCTCCCAGTCAGAAGGATGTGTGTGAGTGTAAGAGTAGGCTCAAAGTCAGAGAAATAAATAACTTTCTGTGCTGAGGTTTTCATGATGAGTATAACAGCTACAATACTCAGTTTTGTAAAATATATTTACTGTACAAAAATATTTTTATTCTGGAACACAGTTTCAGCACAGTGTCTGGTTTTAAAGATTAAAGATGCCCATCCTTAGGAAACCCTGGAGGAACAAGTCTCTGCAGAGGAAAGGAACCAATTTTCTTTAAAGTTTTCTTTTATCTATTTCTATACAATTTAATTGTGATGACCCAGATAGGTACTTCATGCTATCATCTTTTGTTATATTCTGGACAGGGAATACAGTTTAATGACAGCTACAGAAAATGGGAAAATATTAACCACATATATGAAAAGTTAGCAAACATCATTATATCCATATCACGAGGAATTGTTATTTATGGAACAGAGAATAAAATACATTTTGAAAGCAAAATATATAAAAATAATTTCTATGGAGAATACTGTAGACTTTAAAATAAACTTTCAGTTTTAGTCAGCTGAAACAGTCGAAGTTGAGGCACAAGGAACATCCAATATCATAATTTATAGAGCACTGTGATCTACACGGTTCTTTGCAGGCATAAGCAAGGATGTGGATTCTTTTCCTGGAAAAACCTTAATATTTTGTAGGACTAGTATTTATAGCCTTATTAGATATAAAAACCTGATAAATATTTATTTTTAGCCTACAAAACTGGGTGAAAGACAACATCAGTTGTGTTTCCTATACTATGCATCATGTATAAACCTGAAGCTGTATTTTAATCATATCTTCATAATCTGTTTTTCTATGTATTTTTTAAGGCTTAGATTAACGACTACTCACTATAAATATTAAAATTCCATGATACAAATAACTCCTTTCCAGTTTAGATGAATTTTCACTCTCTCCTAAGAGATTAGAGAGTATCCTCTTCTGTTTTCATGGAGTTAAGTAGCACAAGCTGGACACAAAAGCACACAATTTAGAATAGTTCTTCAAGAAGACAAAATTTAGAGTAATCCATACTGTACCACAGTCACCCAAAAGGGTGACTCTAAATACAGCTATGTCTGGTAAGAGATTATGAAAGTTAAAAGAAGATTATATTTTTGTGGGCAGAAGGAAAGACAAAATTGTGATTTCACTAAATTTTAATGGCTGTTCAGCTACTTTTCCTAACTTTTACCTATACAGGATATGATTGTTTTCCACTTACAGTATGGTCCTGGAATTCTCTTGCTGCTTCATTCAAGTAAATAGGGACTATGCATGTTTGTGTCAAGGTTAAATTTAGATGTATAGGGCAAATTATGTTCTCAATTTCATTTCACTGTAAATA
Organism: Oriolus oriolus; assembly: GCA_013400235.1. Classification (NCBI taxonomy): domain Eukaryota; kingdom Metazoa; phylum Chordata; class Aves; order Passeriformes; family Corvidae; genus Oriolus; species Oriolus oriolus. The sequence goes on from VXBT01001871.1 coordinate 136,091, forward strand.
ATGAGTAATTGAAATCAATGGACCTACTCCTGATTTATATGAGGGCTACTAAAGGCAGAATTTGATGTCTCTCAAGTCAATACCAAGGGTCTTGCACACAAAAAATTACATTAACCTGTATCAGCTCTGCAGCTATGTCAAGGATACCACTATGTGTAAATTTGCAGCATTTTATCCGGGCTGAATATTAACTGAATCCAGAACAACGTGCTCTTAATGGCACTAATAAATTTCCATAATGGAGGTGAAATAAGTTGCAGCAACAGTAACAACCTTCCAAAAGTATATAACATGGTCATTTTAATGCTGATACAGTATACTCTGGCAATCAGAAACATAAACACTAGCTGCTTGAATGTGAAGTCATTTCAACATTGAAAGGACCCTTTGTTTCCTTTTACAACTTAAAAATACTAGAAAGTTTCATGGAAATAAATCACAGTGAATAGGTAACCAAAAAGACAGCAAAGATTAGACACAAGTGGATATTTTTAGCTTATATTTGAAACCTTATTGTCAAGTAAATATCACTGAATATTATTATAAATGCAAGTAAATTTTATAGATGTAATTATTTACCATCCTTTTAAAAAATTTAATTTTAGTGTTTAATATGTTACTCAGTTGAAGCATTGAAAATTTGAAAATTAAAATTAGACATAGGCAATATTTTCAAACGGGACAGCTAAAATAAAGTGCTTAAATCAATGCCACTTAGGTTGTAACTGATTTTTAATTGTAAATTAGGTGGATGCTGGAAAGAATGCTACAATTCTATATTCCAGATTAGTATATTTCAGTAGCAGAAACCAACCTGCGCTAAATTAAGCTGGTCATTAATGGATTCCTAAAGTAAGAATAAATTAGCAAAGTCACTGATGTTAGCAAGTACCTGTACTGCTTGCAGCACCATTACATACATGACAAACTAATAGGACAAATATCTGGGTCATAAAGCAGAGCTGGTGGATTGGTGAAATGTGAATAACATTTTTATTTCCCAGACAGAAAGATTAATAACCATTTCCACTGAGGGAAAGCATGAATTTAATGCAGGGCCCACTATGTTTGGTTTCCCTTTTCTTATGTCAGCTTTCCTTGTCATCACACCATAGCTGACCTGGATTTTTTTTTATTTTTATTTCTATCTAATAAAAATTTCACCTGTTATTTTGAAAAGCCCTAGCTTTTCATTCTTTTTTGTCTAGACTTCCAATTTGATATCGATAATGAGAATGGTTTGTATATTATTCTACCCAAATGACAGTTGTGAGTATATTCGCTTCTTATTTATTTGGTTTCCAAATAAGAATAAATATATAAATTAAAAAAAAAAAACCAGAAAAAAACTTAAATAGGTAAGGATTTGTCATCTAGAGAAAATCTGAAAGCTCCATTTTACTTCTCTTCCCATTCCTACAGCTTTCCCTTTCTTCCTTTGACAGTTGCTCTGGCACACACACACAGGGAACTCTGCTTGCAGTTGCTCCACAGCAGTCTTTGGCAGGGCCACTTCTACAACACAAATTTAAGCCAAAGCCAAGTATCTTCACCTTTGGAAAATTGTATAAACACTCTGAAATAGATCAGTCTGCTGGGTATGGAACATGTCTAAGAAAGGTGAGAAGAACTCTTAACTACCTCTTGGGAAAAGGGGATAAAGAGAAGCACAAACAGAAAGCAGCACAGAAACAGAGAATTAAACAAAAACTTGGAATAATTTAAAAGTGACTGCTACAGCTTAAAAGAGACTGACTTTTCTGGAAGCTACATGCTTCTGTTTTTCTAGACAAAAGCAGCAATTTAAACTTCTCAATCCTATCCACAGTAGTATGACCTGGAGTGGCCACCTCCCAAGCCCATCCTTCCTTATATCAGACCACTCAGCAGTAGCAATATTGGCTGTGTAAATGAAATTAATGCAGTGGATACTCTCAGTGTTTCATTAGATTATCCAAAATATGACACAAATGGGAAAAAAAATCTGAAACAAGGTAGGTATTCACTACCAAAAAGCACAAGGAAAGCACTAAGATAGAATCAATTCTAAAAGGGCATTTTTCGTTAAGAATCCTGCTTAAAATTTTCAGAAGTGCAAATGTAGTAGAACCACGCACAGGCAGCTCACCATCTTTACTCCCTCCCTGTGCTCTCTGTCACTCTCAGTATGCCCTGAACACTTGAACTCTCCAGACTTACTTTCAGGCTCTCTGGTGTTCATGATTTTGAAATGTTTCAAAATGTTGAAAATGCTAAGAAAATTTGATCTAGAGCTCCTCCATGCCCAAATTTCTGTAATAATCTAAATGTTCTTTCTTTGAAAGACCAAGTTACCTGTCATTCATGTTGCTCAAGTAATTTCACTGAGAGAAGGAAGAGAAGTAAATCTGACTGACAGACGAGTGGACAGTGGAATGAAATTTAAATTAAAGAGATAAATCCAGACAACCTCTAATAGGCACAGCATGTATATTTTTATGCAGTTGAAGAGTTTTCCAATTCAAATTGAATTATATACTTTTTAATGAACTCCTTCCAAATGTAGATCAGAGAATACAACACAAGAATTCATTAAGGAAATATGGTGGCCTATGTCTGATTAGGAGATTTAAAAGTTCTATAGCTTTACTGGAAATTTACTCACTCATTTATATTACACTATAAAGTGTTTAATTAAAAAAAGTAAAATTTTAATTAAAAATTAAATAAAATTAAATTTAAAATTCTATCTGCAGAAGTTACTGGTTTTAAAAACAATGATCAGAATAAGTCCATATTTGTGAAAATCAAGCATCAAGCATCTTTCCTGTTTGTCTCTCTCAAAACCATATCAATCTATTCATCCTCATTCAGTATAGGAAATTTTAAATGAAATGGATAGGTGGCACTTTCAGTATTGTAAGTGTTTGTCTGAAGATGCAGTTTCTTGTCACTCACTGTTGGCATTAATGAAATGTCTAACTCATAAGTCATGAATTTTTCCATTAAGTTTTTTATATGAGACTTCATATTCATAAAACAACACAAAGTGCACAAGTACAACTAAAAATAATGGATAGGATTTGCAGTAGCACTCAGGCCTGACAGAAATCCCTTCTTTTATAGTCACTAGAAGTATCTTAAATGAAAGCAAGATTAGGTGAATACTAAGGGCTTTCAAAATCTTACCCCCTATATTATGCCAAGCTAAAAAGTATACACCTTAAAAAGGCAGCACACTATCTACATATTCATATTGTGTCCACAAAGAAAATAATTCTTTCTTCCAAAAGACAAAATACTAACTCTGTAGACTATAAACTAGCTTGTTTACATAAGCAAGTAGCCTGCATTCTTCAGACACCCTTTTTGGCTGTTTTCAGTGAAATGAATTGTTAGATTTTGCTCTAATTTGTCAGTTGGACTATGGAAGTTGGAACAATGGAAGCTGCCAGGAGAAAAGGAACCTCAGTCCATCCCTCTTCTGCCAGTTCGATGCCAGTACCAGCAAGAGATGTCCAGAGCCTGGAGAGGGACTGCAGGTCAGCAGGAGAACGCCTGAAGAGCAGCACAAAGGAATTCCCTCCAGACAGCAGGGCAGCTTCACTGGGGCTCCAACTCAAATGCCTCTATGCAAACACCAGCAGCATGGGGAATAAACAAGAGGAGTCAGAGATGTGCACATGCCTACAGAGATGTGATCTTGTATGACATGCGGATGTGGTGGGATGGATGTCTCCTGTGACTGGAGTGTTGAAATGAAAGGATACAGGCTGTTCAGGAAGGACAGGCAGAGGAGTCAAGGATGGGGTGTTGCCCTCTTTGTCAAAGACCAGTTCATGGAGCTCTGCTTGAGGATGGATGCAGAGCAGACCAAGAGCCTACAGATCAGAATTAAAGCAAGAGCAAAGGTAGGTGACATAATCATGGCGGTCTGCTGCAGGCCATGCAGCCAGGAAGACCGAGTGTATGAGGCCCTCTAGAGACAAATGGGAGCAGCCTTATATTCACACGTCCTGGTTATCATAGAGGACTTCAACCACCCGATACTGTTGGGGGGGCAGCACAGCAGGGCATAAGCAGTCCAGGAGGTTCCTAGAATGCATTGGTGATAACTTCCTTCAAGGGATAGAGGAGCTGCAAGGAGAGGTGCTATGCTGGACCTTGTTCTCACCAAAAAGGAGGGGCTGGAGGGCAATGTGAAGCTCAAGGTTGTGAAGGAATGTGAAACCTTGGCTGCCGTTACCATGAATTGGTAGAGCTTCAGATCCTTAGGACAGTGAGGAGGAGATGCAGCAAGCTCATCCCTGGACTTCAGGAGAGAAAATTTTGTCTTCTTCAGGGATCTGCTTGGTAGAGTACTATGGGATGAAGCCCTGGAGGTGACACAGGCCCAAGGAAATTGGTTAATATTCAAGAATTGCCTCCAAACTCAGGAGTGATGCATCCCAACAAAGAGGAAGTCAGAGGCCTGCATGGATGAACAAGGAGCTCCTGGACAAACTGAAACACAAAAAGATACAGAATGGAAGCAAGGAGAGGCAGCCTGGAAGGAATACAGAGAAATTGTCTGAGCAGCAAGTGATCAGCTTAGGAAAGCTACAGCACTGACAGAAATCTGGCCAGGGATGTCAAGGACAACAAGAAAAGCTTCTATATGTCAGCAGTGAAAGAGGAGAGAAAATGGGCCCTCTATGGAAAGACACAGCAGACCTGGTTACCCAGAATATGGAGAAGGTTGAAGTACTCAACAACTTTTTTGCATCAGTCTTCAGTGGCAAGACACACCAGACACACCACCCAAGTCACAAAAGGCAAAGGAAGTGACTGGGAGAACAAATAAATGTCCACTGTATGAGAAGATCGATTTGAAGACCACCCAAGGAACCTGAAGGTACACAAGTCCATGGGACATGATAACATGCATCTGCAGGTCCTGTGGGAATGGGCAGATGAAATTGCTAAGCCACTATCCAGCATAGTTGAAAAGTCTTCACAGCCCTGTGAAGTTCCCACTAACTGGAAAGGTGGAAACAAAACTCCCATTTTCAAAAAGGGCAATAAGGAAATCCAGGAAAGTACAGGCCAATCAGTCTCACCCATTCTTGACAATATCACAGAGCAGAACCTCCTGGAAGCTATGCTAAAGTAAATAAATAGATGATTGGTGACCACCAACATAGCTTCACTAAGAGCAAATTGTGCCAAAAAATTTGGTGGCCTTCTTGTGACAGGATTACAGTGTTGTAGGCAAGGGAAGAAAAAATGCCATCATCTACCTGGACTTGAACGAAGTATTTGACACTATCCTGCACAATTTTCTTGTCTCTGAATTGGAGAGGCATGGATTTGATGGATGGGCTACTCAGGGGATGAGGAATTGGCAGGATAGTCGCACTCAAACAGTTTTTGTCAATGGTTCACTGTCCAAGTGAAGACCAGTAACGAGTGTTGTTTCTCAGGGGTCAGTATTGGGACTGGTGCTCTTCAACACCTTTGTCAGCGACATGGACATGAGATCCAGTGCACCCTCAGCAAGTTTGCTGACAACACTAAGCTGTGTGGTGTTGGTGTCAACACTCTGGAGGGAAGGGATGCCATCCAGAGGAACCTGGACAGGTTTGAGAGGTGGGTCCTTGTGAACCTCATGAAGTTCAGCAAGACCATATGCAAGGTCTTGCCACATGGATCAAGACAATCCCAAGCACAAATACAGACTGGGCAGAGAATGTATTGAGACCAGCCCCAAGGAGAGGTCACACTTGGGGGTGTTGGTAGATAGAAGCTCAACATGAGCTGGCAAAGTGCACTTGCAACCCAGAAAGCCAACCGTGTCCTGCATCAAAAGGAACACAACCAGCAGATCCAGAGAGGTAATTCTCTTCCTCTTTTTGCTCTTTTGAGATTTCACCTGGAGTACTGCATCCAGCTCTGGGGTCCCCAACATAAAAAGGACATGGACTGCTAGAGAGAATCCAGAGGATGGCCACAGACATGATCAGAGGGCTGGAATGCCTCTCCTATGAAGAGAGGCTGAGAGAGTTGGGATTTCACAGCCTGGAGCTCACCTTAGAGCAGTCTTCCAGTACCTTCAGGGAGCCCACAAGAAGACTGAACAGGGACTTTTTGCAAGGACATGTGGTGATAGGATAAGGGCTTATGGCTTTAAACAGAAAGAGGGTAGATTTAGATTAGGTATTTCTTCACTTGTAAGAGTGATGAGACACTGGAACACATTTCCCAGAGAAGTTGTGGATGCTCCATAGCTGGTGGTGTTCAAGGACAGGCTGGATGGGGCTCTGACCAACTTGCTTTAGTGGAAAGTGTCCCTGTCCATAGCAGAAGGGGTTTGGAACCAGATGATCTTTAAGGTCCCTTCCAGCCCAAACCACTTCATGATTCTTAGATTCTATGAGACAGGCTGTTCCCCTGCAGCCCATGGAGGGCCATTGTGGGGAAAATAATCACCTGCAGCCCTTGGAAGACCCAGTGCTGGAGTAGGTGGATGTGCCTGAAGGATGCTGTGACTCTGGGGGAAGACTGTGCTAGAGCAGGCTCTGGGCAGGACCTATGGTCTCATGGAGAGAGGAGCCCACCCTGGAGGTGTCCTGGCAGGACTTGTGACCCTGAGGGGAACCCACACTGAAGCAGTTTGTGAAGAACTGCATCCCATGGGAGGGACACACATCAGAGGAGTTTTCAAGGTCTGTCTCCCATGGAAGGGATTCCACACTGAAGCAGAGCAAGAGTTTGAGGGATCCTCCTCTTGAGGATGAAGAGAAAACATGTGATGAACTGACCACAGGCCCCATTCCCCAGCCTCCTTCACCACTGAGGAGAAGGAGGGAGAGAACCTGGGTGTAAAATTGAGCCCAGGAAGAAGGAAGGGGTGGGGGGAAGGTGTTTTAAGATTTGGTTTTATTTCTCATTATGCTACTCTGATGTGATTGGTGAATAAATTAACTTCCCTAAGTCAAATCTGTTTTGCCTGTGATGGTAATTGGTGAGTGATCTCGCCTTGCCTTGATGTCAACCCATGAGCTTTTTTATATTTTCTCTCCCCTGCCCAGTTGAAGAAGGGAGTGATAGAATAGCTTTAATGGGTGCCTGGTGTCCAGCCAGGGGTGAACCCACTACAGGCTTTTTTAATACCACATGAGTAGAAAAACCTGTCTGTTCCACAGGGATATTTCATATGATAATAACTGAGAAGCTTCCAGAAAAAGTAGAAAACAATGCCTTTAATTCAAGGAAGTACTTAAATTCAATTGCCTAATTTTAAGTATGTGCTGAACTGTTATGTATTTTAAAGAAACTTCAGCTTTATACATAAGGCTATTGAAGACATTTTCTGCTGCCGAATGGGAGCAAGGTATTCCTGCAAAGGGTTAATATTTGTTTACTCTGATTTTCCTTGCTTTTCTTTGCTTTTCTCCTCTGTGTTCATTTGTTTGTACTTTCAAGTGGCTTTTTATATCTCCACTTTACCTAATAAGCTTTGAAAATCATCTTCTAGAAAAATAAGAAGAAAAGAGATTGGATTTTTTTTTCAGATGGAATTGCTTTTGCTCTAAAATATTCTGGGAAATAGTCTCTGGGAAACATGCTCTTGCATGCAACACTGAAATGTTCTATGGTACAATAATTAAAATATCACTTCAAATTCATAATTATATAATTGATGGGTACATGAAAAATATTCTTACTCAATGCTTTTTTTCATCAGCACTTTTGTTGATGATGTTAGTTAATTTCTGAAGGGAAAACCAATCTTATACATATGCACGCACTGCATGTCCATTTTACTGCTTTTTAAGTGCTTGGTAAAAGTAGATGTGCAGACTGCCAGGTGAACTCTGTGAAATCTCTAAAATCTGGATGAAAGGACTATTGCATTTTTGAAAAAAAAAAAAGCTCGAGGCAATCTAAGCTTTTACCTAAGTTAAACACAAGTCACACAAAGACAGGAGTAGAACAGCTCTGTTCTAGCTTACAACATGCTTTTTTTAGATGGCCTCTGGAAGGGAAGGAGGGACAGCAAAAGTATTAAGGGAGCAAGTAAATGCTGTTTGTTCTATGATACCCATGTAATTGAATCTAGCCACACGATTAACTTTACATATTAAGAAATTTGTCTGGTTCTTCAAGTCCTGTGGGAATTTTGCCATTCAGATCAACAGGAAGAGAACAGGAAAGAGTTAGTAGGATTATTTCAACGTAAATTGAATTAAGCTTTTGTGTGCAGGATCAGACATAGAAGTAAGAACATACAGATAGGTATTATGCTGCATAACAGATACTTCATAATTTTCCCTAATATTTTGGCTCATAATACTAGAATCCTTTGCAGATATTATTTGGTCCCTATGATATACTTTTAGGGAATGAAAAGGAATTTTCTCCGCTTACAAAACATGTTTCAGTAAAAGTGAGGCTGCAGCAATGAATTATTGAAATTTACATAAAGGTTTGAGCATTTATTTTATTATACACTATGCATTAGGATTTTTAAACAAGAAAATCTATGTGTAGCTAGTAAAAAGAATGTTTTATATATGACGAAATTGATGCAATTCAGAATTCACATGCTGAATTCATTTCATACATTTTAGACCCACAAACAAAGATTTTTAGAGAAGTCAGCTTTATGAGGATGAATTATCAAATGCAGGATAAATAATGTCAGAAGCCTGCCAAGAGCAGCAGGCTAAAGAGATGAGAGACTGACTTCCCATTATCAAAATGCAGTGTCAACTGAGGAGTAACAGTATCCACTATTTCTTGAATACTGAAATATTATTTTAGTATTATAGTTGTGAATATTTCTTCTTAAAAAAATACAATCAAACAAACAAACCAATAAAAAACCCCAAACAACAAACTCACACCAAAACCAAGGTCCAGCTGGTTCAGTTTCAGCAGCCATGTACAGTAAATGAAAGCAGTTCTCTTTCCCAGCAATATAGATGACAAACAAGGTCCATGCGCATGCCAAGTTTTTCTGCAGACGTTGTAGCACAAAATAGAGAAGGTTTAATCCCTAATAGCACAAAGAGTTGCATTGGCCTGAACTCAGCAATGAGAAACAGAGCAGTTACTGTGTTGTTGCTTGTAGCCGTTTCATGCACGGCCAGTGAATTACTTCTGATGCATTCATATTTTGGGAATTTAAAAAACCAGAGGGAAGGAAAGGATAAGCATCCACAGGAAGACAAGACACACACACTTCTTTAAATACCCATCTAGCAAACAGACAAAAGTCATAAGCAAATGCAATTCCTTTAACAAACCATATATTATTCAGCAATAATTGTTTAATTCTGGCTATTAAAAAAAATTCCCAGTGTAAGAATTTTAAGCCAAGGTATTTCAATTCAAATACTTTTCATAATTATTAAGATGTACCATTACTACATGCTATTTTGACTTAGTAAAAAACCTTAATAAAACGTTTTCCAGTTTTTCCACCTACAGATCTCCCAAACATAGAGTGATGGATATATACATAACGATATCTAGCAAATCATGTTCATGATTTGTTCTGTCTATTGGATAAGTGTTGACGTTATCCAAATATTCCTTTCAGCTACAGGATTTTTAGAAAGCATTGGGCATACAGAAGTTCTGTGCTAAAGTGGGGATTAAATAAGTTACTTCAAAGCTACTGAAGCAACCGGAACTGGAGTCAAAGCACCTCTGAAGATTTGAGCATCTTGAACGTGAAACATTCAGTCTGCTTGGCCACCATTAAAAAAACCCAAAAACCAAGGACAGAATAAACTTAAAAGCTTGGGGTTTAGTATGATGGAGTTGAGACACTGCGAAGTTCTCTGATACTTACCCTGGACTAAGGTCATTCTTTCTCTCCTGTCTTCAGAACATCTAATAGGCATTCTCAAAATACATCTAATAGACTAGGTCTCTTGTCTATACTGATCTGTTGTGTCCAAAAAAGGGTAACAAAGATGATGAAGGGTCTAGAAAACATCTTAGCAGGAGTGGCTGAGGGAATTTGAACCGTTATGTTTGGAGAACAGGAGGCTCAGGGGACACCTCTTTGCTCTGTACAACAGCTTGAAAGGAGGTTGTAGTGAAGTAGGAGTTTGGTCTCTTCTGGCATGTCTCAAGTGAAAGAGTGAGAGGAAAGGGCCTTAAGTTGTTCCAGGGGAGGTTCAGATTAGTTATTAGAAAAAAAATATCACTGAATTAGTGGTTAGGCACTGGGAGAAATTGCCCAGGGAGGTGGTGTGGAGTCACTGTCTCTGGAAGTATTAAGAGGGGGCTGGATGTGGCACTTGTGGATATGACTTAGGGGTGATTGTGATGGTGCTGGATTGATGGACTAGATGATCTTGAAGGTCTCTTACTACCTTGATGATTCTGTGATTTTCCAATTCTTAGATAATGTTACTAGAGTCACAACTTTACACAAAATACGTCAATTGAATGTAACACTCAGTTCCTCTTTCTAGTCTCAAAACCTCCCTGAGAGAAAAAACTAAGGAGAAACACTGCAATGAAGCTTATAATTATAGTATTCTTCCTGGTTCAGAAATTGTTGATTCTTCCTGAGGGAATTCACTTGTCTTCTAGATTTTCCTAAACACCAGACTATGGTCTTTGGGCTTTCTCCAGTCCTTCATTTGTAGGCATTCTATTGCTGTTTGGCAAAAAAAAAAGCACAGAGGGAAAAAAAAAAAGAAAATAAATATACATTTGGACAGAAAGGAAGATCAAGAATATAAGCCACAAAATGTCCTTGGTTCAAGCACTAATAAGCACTTAAATAATTTTTCTTTCTGTGTCTCTTGAGTTATACATCAAACTAAAAGATGGCTATAAAGCTGTAAGTAGAATTCCCTGCCTCGAGTATTAATAATAGCTGTTGGCTGACACAACTATAGCAAATATGGACAAAGCCCTTCAAACTTCAGGGGAAAAAAAGATAATTTAAAGTTTATATCAATTTGAACTTGAAATGGATATAGCAAATAAGTCTTCATTACTTTGCATCTGGTCTGATTTTCCACAACCTTGCAACCCCTTTTATGACTGCAAAATTTTTATAACAATTTAAGGATGGAGCTAAAAAAATAATTAGTGTCTTACAGATGTGACTAAACAATAGCAATGTAGTAAAGAAGAGTATCAATAATAAATACTTTAGTATGTTCTTTATTACAAGAGTGAATTCCATACGGGCTGTTTGGTTGGCCTCTTTGCATACATATTAGAATGGATACCAAGGCAGTAAAGAAAGTTTGGCCCGTTTTTTTTTTTTTTTTCCTGAGATTTCTGCACTTTTCAGGGTATTGTGTAGCTAGTTGGATTTTTCTGCAATCCAGGGATGGAATTAGATGTCAAAATTATGATTAATGTTTGGCAAAGATGTGTTCCACTTTTATTAAATGGAATGTGGACAAGAATACAGGCGTTCACAACGTATATTGAGAAATCAGAATATTTACAGACTGGTAGGCATATTTTTACTGCATATCTAACCTACAATGTGACAATTCATTGTTCTAAGTTCATGCCTAAAAACAAAATCCTTCAAGAAACTACCAAATTTTTCTTCATTGCAGATTGATAATTGATTTAATATGAAAAAGTTCCAGTTAAAGTATGAAGTTGTTTGTGACATTCAAGAGAAATATTTTCCATTTTGGACTTTAATATAATTAATAAATCCCAACAAAAACCAAACCAACTTTGAAGATAATTAGGTTATTGTTACATGCATTTTGATTAATCATTAATCAGTCTACTGACACATGCTTAAGAGATTAAAAACTTTTGAAGTCCAGTGTATTTACAGGCCAAGAATCCCACAGAGATGAGGTTTGATCTTTCATCTCTGTGAATGTCCTTTTGCCATTAATGTCTTTGAAAAATGGACATAAATTGCTGTTGTCATTGAAAATGCAAAATTATGATTTGGTTTATTTATAGCAACTCTGCCTTTTAAAAGTGACAAGCAGTCAATAATTAGACCCACTGAATCAACTACATGGGTGACAATATTTCCAAAATACTGACATATACAAGGTGTATGTTGTGCTACACACTGCACTGAGACAGGACAGACACCAATTTCAGTTTGAGGAGACTGCAGACTAAACAGAATGCAGGATATTACAAGTGCACGTAGACTAAACAGCACAAGAACATGCACACTAGGGAGCACAAAGAAACAATGAGATGGTGCTAATGACCAAAAAGTGCAGTGGTTTCAGCTCATCAGCTGCTGGACATGTACCACGTTTGGAGAAATTGTAGCAAAGAAACAACTCAAAAAGGAATCAATCCTAGTGCATCTGTAAAAACCCTACATTAATTCCTTTTTTACTAGCCTCATTTACCAGATCCTGCACATACATTATGGAAGTACAGTTATTTGTATATTTTAGTCAATACTAATGTTCTCATATGCATTCATTGCATTTGTGTCTTTTTCCAATGGCTTTGACTGTATATCAGTTTATATGTCCACTCAAGTTTTTAAGGTTTGTCAGAGAAAGCAACACCTAGAAATTAAAGACTTGTGTCACTTCCATTTTGTGAATTATTGCACTAGCCTGATTATTTAATATGGAAAGCAGATCAGTACTGAAAAGTGGCATAAAACCTAACATCTTATTACAAAAAAATAGCAATTTACAATAATATAAAAAAAGCCCTTGGACATTCTTCCTTTATACCTAGTAACGACATGGTTAGTATTTTACATTTACTCAGAGAAAAGGAGAGGATATATCATGGATCATTGTTAACAGAGGTGTCCTGGGATCAGGAGACATGGCTTCAGCTTTCTGCCTGACCAAAGATTTTTATAACTTTGGGAAGTCACTTGGGACATTTTTAAAATTCTTTATGATTTTTAAAAGGTATTTTTGAGATAGGGCACAGCATGACTTTGAAAAATGTAGTACCTAATGCCTATTGAAATAATGGGTCTTAGACATTTAGGCTTCTGTCAGTTCCGCTAGGAACTTGCCTGGATCATTAAGTACCTAAATACCCTGAACAAATCTGGCCCATAACTGACTTGCAGCAAGATTTTCTATCTGCAAGCAAGGTAACAGGTAATAGTATTCCCTTATTACATTGGTATAAGGAAATATGCATTAAAGATTATAGCACTGCTAGATATTAAATCATGGGATGGTATATCAATATGTAAGACTGATCATTAAAAAATGTCATTACATAATATTAATGGTGCAGTCGTATCTAGAAAACTGCAGACAGTAGTGCCCAGCCTGTACCAGAGATGACACTGCAGAATTAAAGATGCTTTAATGACTGAGACAAAAAGGATTAAATGCATTGAAAAAAAGGTTTGAACAGAACTTGAGAAGAGTTGAAAGAATCTCAGAGACTGAAAAACCAAAAGGAAACCAAACTTTCAATCAAGATCTTAAGTTAAACGATCTAGAATGTTGTCCTAGATCACCTGCACTTTGTATCAGTTTACTTGCATTCACACACTAGACAAACATGTTTTAGCTCTAGATATTTTCCTTTTCTCCATTCCTTTTGATGCACTATTTATCTATCAGATATTTTGTAGCAACAAAGGTATTTTATATTAAAAGCCAATATATGTATGCATTTAATTTCAAAGCATATCTTTGTCTCTGCTGTTTTGTTTGTTTGTTTGTCCTGAGTTGGCCATCCTCTTAACTCTATAACTACTGATCATATGAAAAGAACACTTCAAATGTCCATTGAAGCAGGTGTGAATTTAATGTATGCTCTGGTAATGACTGAAGATTTTGCATGGACTTGATATACTGATGAAATAACAACCGTTAATAAAATGTATGATAGAAGATAATCAAAAATGCAATGCATGATAGAGTTAAAAAAGTCATAAATACTCTTACAACATGACAGATTATGTCTAACCAATCTGTTCTGGATCAGCTGCCTTTAGAATTTTTTCTGGAAATATTTTTCCTATTCTTTTTTTCTTCTTACCAGCTCTGCTTCACATATACTACATATGTATTTTACTAACACTTCATATTATCTTAGAGGTCTTTTGGACCAGGGCTTCTCACAACAGCATCTTTGTGTCACTGTTGCTTTGTCAGTATTTGAAAGAAAGGCTGTTATCCTGAAATGGAGAAATCTGCTTTGGGCATGTGAGTATAACAATTCGGTTAGAAATGTGTAAGGCAAGGCAACTCTTATTAGGCAAGAGAGTGAATCTAACAAATAATCTCAGTTTTAATAAATCACTTTGAAACAGAGAATACAATGAAGAAAGACCACTAAGAATATTGGACCTGAATCTTAATTACCACTTAATGTTACATCCCACTAATAGTATAAATTTATGTGACAGTTAATGTATTGACAGAGACTGGAAAAACAGGAGCAATTAAAACCCTCATAACCAGCTTGAAAATTTTTTAAACATACTTCAACATTCACTAACTAGAAATGACTATCACATTTTTTTATATCTAAGAAGCATTATTAAAATCCTTTAAGAAAAAGTTAACTGTCAGAGATTATTAGAAAACCAGTGTTCTGTGAAAGATAATGTTTCTTTAGTCACATCTCAAAACAGTGACAATATTTAGTTGACACCACATAAAGTGCAGCTTTTAAACATGCTGTTCCTAATCAGTGGTAGAGAGAACTTGTATTTTGGAATAAAAATAACCAAATCACTGGGCAGATAATCTGCCCAGGTGTCACCTGCTCCCCTACACATCTATTTTCCTTTCCATGACTTCAAACATAGAATATTTGTGGCTTATTTTCAATGTCAAACCATGATTATATGACCATACATTGTAATTCCTTGTTAGCAATGAAATATTTTTGTGTTTTATAGTTCTAAGCAATTAGTGATAGATTTCCATATGTTTCACTACTCATATCTGTGATGTCTGTTTTGCTGTGGACCTGAAACCCTGTGAAGTCAGCGATGGGCCCAATGAACTTTGCAATGTTAAGTATAGTGACGTTTGCTTGAGTACCTGACAGCGAAAGGAACTACATGAAATCCAGAAACAGTGTGGTATGTATGGCAATCTTTGTGAGACACTTTGTTTTAAAGACTTGCCATGGGATCTTTTATTTCATTGTATTTTTCCTCACTTTGAAGTTCTTACCACATGTAGAATATATGAGGCAAATAACAGTTTCATTAAATAACTATTTCATTTTTTTTTGTACATACTTTAGGTCCTTGCTTATCTGCCATGTACAGATAGGAAACAAGGGACAGAATTCTGCTCCAAAGAGCATTTTAACTTTTTCTCAGTCCTAACATAGTAAGGCTCCGGCACTCCCTTTAGAAATACTAGTAACACCTGAGATATTTTTCAGGTAGTGAACTCCAGAATATATAAGTTAAGGAATGTCATAATTACATATTTCCCTATGTTTCAAAAGTTGCAATGAAAATGCCCTTTTAGGAATAACATTAACATTTTCTCCATGAGAGGTATAATGTTAATATTACGTACTGCATGAAAACCAGATTATTGCCTAAAGGAGTTTGGTCAAGACAAAGCAGAAATAAAGTAGAGTTGAAACCTATTAATTCTCCTGTAATCTTCCTTAGAAAGTCTTTTCCCAACTGAAGGAAGAAAAAACCTCAAATAGATCTCCTTCTGCTTTGACTTTGCTGGGTTGAATGATTTTGCATTGAGATCTACAGATGGCTCCCTGAAGCTGTGATTCCCCATTACATCTCAGCATGTCTGCAGTTCAGACATTGTCAGTAGTAAAAGCACTTGTAACTGTACATAGATTAACTTGCTTTCATTATGTTCCTCTTAGAAAAATAATCTCCCATTCCCTTATCCTTTAAATTACGTGTCCCTCGAAGTACAAATTTTTCATACAACACAAAAACAATACAATTACTGGCGTGAGCCAAAGAGACCCATGAAGACTGTAGGGTAAGGAAGCCTTTTCTTCTTGTTTTCTGTGGGAGGGGAAAGCATAGGGGCTGCTGCCTAAGGCATTATGAGCCTGAGAAATTTTCTGTTAGTTTTAGGAAAAGTGACAATGATAGGAATATTCAAGACATCCAAGCATTTCCTATGCAGTGAGAAAGGGAAGAGTTGATTTTTTTTTTTAATTTTGTATCACTTTTGTCTTAACTTTTATGACTAGCTTGGTATAAGCTGGTAAAATTTAATTGTGAAGTATTGCTGATTTTCTTACCATTGTGTAATTTAGCGCTTATATCCAGGGAGAGAATAAAACATGCAAAGGAAAATCTGTTATGTTATGCAACAAAACACTGATAGGAGAATGCATATACAATGGGCAAACTTCATACAAGCAGAAGAAAACATCCTAGGAAAATGAGAACCTTAAAGAAGATAATTTGAAAATAATGTGATGTTTGTATGCAAATAAGATGCTGATGATCTTCCTTTTCTTACAGTATATTCAGCTAATTTGCCACGAGGCAATGTAAGAAGCGATAACAGGGAGCTAGTAGAGTAGGGAACGTTTGAATGTTCAAAGGAGACATTCAATCATTTAAGGCTCACAATATAATGTGGTGTGAAATTATTATAATACGGTGGGAAATGGCCTACTTAGCACAGAGGATGCTCCGCTGCATGGCTGCTTCGTGCTCTGCGGAGGAGCATCCAGTTCTCCCTGCAGGTCCGTTTGCTCTGTACAGGTGAAGCAGCTAGGCCCTGCTCACCAGCAGATAAACCTCCCAGCTGAGCAGAGAAAACAACAGGAAGATACCTAAAAGAATTGTATGGCTTGCTATTGAAGTAACACTTACATGGAAGGAGCAACTTTTAACCCAAAGGACCACAAAATGTACAATGAACTGAAATTCAAACTGCCCTTTATCTGTCTCTACAGAGCAGCATCTCTGGAGTCAGGCCAGAACATGTTGCCCTAAATGCTCACAGAAGGATCGTTTGGCTCTTTTTTCCTTCTTTCTCACTCCCGACAGGGAAAGTCATCAATTTTTTGTGAAAGCTTGTAATTATGATGAGACAAAAAAGAACTCCTAGACCACTTCTCAAATAAGAGCAGAACAAGCAACCAACCAAAAACCTGCCACAAGGTTTATAATGCAAACAGTAACAAAACTTGATTTTGGTGACGTTGTCTGAGCAGTTTTGATAAACACGTGTTGAATTGTCTTGGGGAGGAGAAGTAATATTTCAAAGGCAAAACAGTGATTCGTAATTTAGCTGCGGTTAATTAGCAATGTACAGTGCATTCTTAAAGTGCAGAAACAAGCAACAATTACTTTTGCTTATTGTTTTTGCAAATACAGAAGTTATTTTCTCAAATTTTTATTTTAGTCTTTGAAATCTATAGAATGAGAGGCACTTGAGTAATCCTCCCTTTTTTCTTCCATTTTCTGAAATTAATTTTTTTTTTTAGGAACTGACAGAAATAAATAAAAAAAAATTTAAAAAACATGCTATTACGGAGGACTGAGTTCACAACCATAAGCAAGTGCAAGAGGAAACAGACATGCTCATATGTCTATTTTGTAGCTGTGCAACAGTAATTCAAGAACCTAATGCCTCTTAGCCAAAATGCACTGATGGACGGTAGGAAATAAATTATTTCAGCACTCATTAACTGTGTGAGTTTTTTTTATACTGTGGTGTACCCTGAATTTTAAGACTGGACAATGGGCAAATTTTCAGAAGCTGAGATAGTCAACAAGCTCAGAAGAGTGGGATGCTGAGCAGATGCATGGGTCTAAATGCCCATGGTGATACAGTTGTTTGGCTGTGGTTTTAAATTTTTATGTATATCAGCATTTTCTATAACATTATTCACTCCACTAATCAGCAGGAAAATGTTCGATTTCAGATGCAAAAACATGATATCTTAGTGAGCTCAAAATTAGAAATAACCCATATGTAAATGCAAAACAAAATGCAATACAATTATGAAAGTGGGGTAATCATCAGGAAAGAGAAAATCTCTTTCATGTATGAATGAACTCTTATCCTGGCAATTTTGAAAATGTTGCAGTTTCATTCTCAGACTGTACAGTAACAGATTCATAGCTCCAATACTGAAACATTAGTAAAGTGTACATTTAAATCTCATTGAAGCTGGTAGAAATCAAACATTATCTGAAAGTTTATCTGAAAAGAGGTATATTTTTTCTCCTAATGAAAAATCTAATTCTCAGAAACTAATTCCCCGTTGCCCTCTTAACAGCATGCATTAGTGAAACACAATGATAAAAAGAAGAAATAATTAGAAGC
The DNA here is from genome assembly GCA_013400235.1 of Oriolus oriolus. Classification (NCBI taxonomy): domain Eukaryota; kingdom Metazoa; phylum Chordata; class Aves; order Passeriformes; family Corvidae; genus Oriolus; species Oriolus oriolus. Next base: position 154,309 of record VXBT01001871.1, read on the forward strand.
TTGCAAATAAATCTTTCAATCAAGTTTGATCTCAAATATTAGAATTTTTTTTTGCTGTCTGCACTGGATTTGGACCCATGCAGCTTCTCAGAGCAGTTATAAAACAAACCATTTATTGCTGTTTCTTAATGTGCAGATATGAGAAGATATTACTTGCTCTTTTTCACTTTGCTATTTATGTAACTGAAAAAAATCTTGCAATAATACCCCTTGAAATGGCATATAAATAGGCTTTTATGAATAATTATTCATGATCTCCATCTGTTTAAAGTAATTAAGGCGGATGATATTTGACCCACTAACTTCAAGATTTTATTTTTGTTTTTTCTCTAGCAAAGTATAGTAGCAATTCCCTTGAAGCCAATTTCTTACACAACTATAAAAACTGAAGACTTCAAAGTGCATTTCGAACTGCAATATATATACTGAATTTTTTGGCAACGTAGTGGTAAATTGCACTCCAAAGTACCTGAAGTTTCACTAACCAAAAGATAATGAAGCTATTTAACAGAGATATTAACTCATTCTGTTTTCCTCCTGATCATTAACTTAAGAACGCTGCTACTTGGTTTGGAACTGTGAATATTGTATTATGCTTATATTTACTAATTTTGTATTCATACAAGAAACTAAGCTTATGAAAATTCTGTACTGAGGAGGCTCCAAAATAGCAGTTAATGCAGTTTTTGGCAACAGTAAGTCATAGTGATAATCAGGCCAAAAAGTTCTCTGTGTTTCTGTAACATCAGAGAAATGGAGATATCTTCAATCTTCAAGATCGCAATCAACTCAACCATCTGCACTGTAATAACAGAGTTTTCTTAGAACCAGATTTAAATGGTTTCTCAAAGGGCTGTAAACAACCTCTGCTTCCATTCAATCCAGACATGCATCAACCCTATGAATACCGAATTTGCACATAACTGTGCTTTTTTAAACAGATTGGACTGAGCTTAGACATAGTTTAAGCAGACATGAGTGGGTATGATTGTGATTAATATTGAATTCCCTTCCCTTCCTTGCTCACACTGAAACAAACAACTGAACTACTATGTACTTAGCAAAATGTTGTACTCAACTACATATGAAATGTTTCCTTTCCATTCATTTATTTCAAATGTGGGACTTGACTTCATGACTGGTCCAACTGGACCATTTTTTTCCCTTTGATTTTTTTCATATCTGAGGAAGTTCAAAGCTTTGCACAGCTTTGCACTTTTCTATATTCTCCTGTGTACTACAGTTGTGTGTATTAATCCTTCATCTTGAACAAGAAATCCTTATTTAAACCTTCAATAACTTGTAACTTTTCCAAAGCTTTCTGTGTAGATTTCTCCAGGCTCATACTCCTCATCTTGGAAGAGCATATTGTATTGTTTATCTAAAATGTTTCCATGAACTCTTAATTAAATTGCAGGAAACTTGTTAAGGAGGTGGTTTCCTTATATTTTTCTTACAGTGCTAAGGAGCATTTCCTACACCAATGTCTCTGTGTAATTTATCACTGAGCACTGAGCAGTCAACACACCTTCTAAAACAGTTACTCTCCCCTAGCATTTAGAACCAGCTGCCTTTTAGATTAAATAGATCTATTATTTAATAATTCTCAGAAATGCCCCTCAGAAGATTAGAAAAGGAAGTGTAGAAGGTTATTTAACACACTCTGCTTAGAGAATTTGGATAGCAGACTGTAATTATCCAAATTGGAATTCAGCCAGCAGATGAAGGCTAATAACAATCTTCTGTGAAAAACACCATGCAATCTTTCAGGACCAGACATGCCAGCAACATCTCATCTGAAACATGGCAACTGCAAGAGCTCAGTGTCTCTAACATTTGGCTTGGAATAGTAGTTTTAGTTCAAATTCTAGAAAGTGCTTCCAACAGAAACAGCACCATTTCCTGCAAATCCAGTAATATATTTTTAAGTCAGCTATTAAAGTACTAAGCAGTCTCATTGTACCTCAAAAGTACTATGAAAAGTGCTCTGATTTAGAAAATATGTATGGTTCTTCCGCATAGCAGACAAGTCAACATATACAGGAAGCCCTTCTCCAGTGGTTTTTGTACAGTGTCACACAGGAGAAGGAAATTCTGGCTATAGATCCATTAATCAGAAAAACTAATCTTTTTAAGTTTAGCCACTGTTAACACGCAAAAATCTTTTGACAAGGCTTGCCACCAAAAGCTATTAAAAATAATTTACCACAGGACAGATGGAAAGATCCTTTTATGAACTTAAAGATGTTAAAATATAAGACACAGATTAGGGCTTAATGATCACTTGCTTAGATGATGAATCAAAAGTGGGGTTGCCACTTTTGGATCAGTGATGGGATCAGTTTTCCTCACATCTTTATCCTCAACAGAGTAAGGAGTATGCAGGCAAATCTGAAAGACTTGCAATGTTAAGATCTTTTGGGCAATCAAATGATGCACCAATATCAAGATACTCCAGAATGTCCTCATAAAATGAATGGGTGTGCAAATGCGTAAGTAGGCAACTTTTAGAGATTAATATGCACATAGGAAAATGCAACTAAATGATATCTGCATGATGCTGAACTTGGAACTCAGAGTTTTGACCTCAGACATGCCACTGAAATTTCTTTGAAATTACTGACTTCATGTTCCATGTCACTTCTACAATAAGGAAGAGTAAGACAATGAGAGTGAAACTTATCCCCTACGGAAAACACTGATGTACCCCTATCTTGAGCACTGCCTGGAGTTCTAATCTCCTTACGTCAAGAAAGGCAGAATGATATTAAAGAAGATACAGAGATGGTAAAATAGGTGATCTTGGAACTGAAGTAGTTTCTTCATAAGCAAAAATTAAAATTCCAGGTCTCTTTTTGGAGAAGGCAGCAGTCTGGAAAGAAGGTATCAGAGGGGTATATTTCTCATTTTAACTCAGGATATTTTCTTTGAACTTTGTCAGTCATTGCTGCGGGAACCTTGGAGAAATAGATTTCATTCTCCCAGCAAACCACAAAGGCAAAAATGCTAGAGGATGTTCTGTTTCCTTGAAGGGCTACTGTCATGTGTGAAAGCTGTTCTACAGGCAGAGTTGTGTGCCCTGGCTGGTGCACAGAGATTGTGTGGAGCCAGGGCAAGGCTGGTGTGTCTGAGTCATCCATCCTAAGCAATCTCTGCAGAGCAAATACTGTCTAGCTCTTCAGGTGTTTATAGCCTGGACAAACTGGGGAAGATTTTCATGGGGGGAACGAAGTCACTGAAAAAAGCTCTTCAAGAGAATCTTAAAGACTCTGCCCTAAAGCTGGCCGATAATGGAGTTTCTACATTACAGAATTTGTAAATTGGGGTCCAGACAATGACCTTTCTCTCATATCATCCTCTACTTCCTCCTCCATTCAGTGCAGAAGAGTTTAGCACAGCTACACAGTATTAGGGCAGTAAAATGATAATTTCTGTAGTTTTTGTTGGTTGTGGTTTTTTTGCCATGTCAAGCCAATAAGAAATTTCTTCTATGATAATACCGCATTATCATATTAAAAAAATGGTTGATTATGTGTGTTTAGTCATACTTTACTAGAAAGGTGACTCAAAAAGATTGCAAAATGGAGGTTAAGTTAAACTTTTAAGCATTACTGGCTACCTTTACATTTGCCCAGATAATGCTGCATTTTTCTTCAAATAATTTTTTTGTCACTGCTGCTTCCCTAAGTGGATGTCTAGAAGAAAATATAGCATTGCTACAGTTCAGCATTTCCAACACAAATTTCTTTTTTCCCTCCTTTCAAGAATTTATATATTTAACTGCATTGTGTAAGATTAGACTGATAAAGGAGCTTTCAGCAGAATCACAATACAGGTAATTAAGGGTCTGTCAGCATTTCCATTATGAACTCCATTTAGTATTAAGGGCTTAGCATTTTTCCATCATTTCAGAAAATGTCAAGCTGAAAGCTGGCATGCAGATTAGCAGCCTGGATGCAAATTTGTTTACACAAAATATTTAAATCTGCTCAGCTGTTTTAGATTTAGAGATCAGCCAGAAACTTTAAACTCTCAAGGCTTCTCATGTGTTTCTGTCAAATTCTAGACCAAATCAGTTTTTAAAAAAGTGATTGGTTAATAAACTGTTGACTCATTGTCTTTTAAAATTTTGATCTTATTTACTTTAAGCTTTAAAAAGGATTTCAGATTTTTGGTCATCTTGCAACTGTAGTCTTCCTCCTGCCATCTTTATTAATGAATGATGAATTAAAAAAGGATTTGAAAACTATAATAAAACCTGATATTAATCTTATAGTCTGAAACATTTGTTTTGTCGACTCACTTAACTACCCTCATCAGACAGTGAACAGAAATGGACCAAAGCCTGTAAGGTTTTTGAGAGTGTCAATAACTTAGCCACCTAGCTCTAATACCATTTTAGGGTATTGGCAAAATGAATGTGGCGGAGTTCAACTGTTACAGCTTCTCAGTTTCATCGGTTCAGCCCCATGCATGGTAAAAACATTTTTGTAGAGCTGTCACAACCTAAATAAACTCCTCCGTATTGAAATGATCTTTTGCTTTTTAGTATCAATCTGCTCTGTTCTGCTAAAAGTCAATGACAAATCTTCTCTTCAGTTCAGTGGGGACAAGCTCTAAAATAAACTACTGGTAAATATTTCAATAAGGTTATAATTGAATGGATAATCACTCTTTTTCAAAAGCACACTTCTCACTTGAGAAGTAAGAAGCTTTGAATGGGAAGACTTAGAGGCACCAAGCAGTGTGAAATAGAAACACTCTTAGGAACATTAACTGAGCCATCAATAGAAATGAAATAGAAAAATAGTATTGCCAGGTAGGGAAAAAAAAGACACTAAGACTGTAAAATAGAGATATTCAAGTAGATAATGGGTATATTTATAATACTGATAAGAGATGGGAAAAGAGGTAAAATCAATGATGCAACTTCTAAAAAGTGCACAATCATCCAAGTGTGCCAGACAAAGAATAGGAACGTTGCCCAGAGGAATCTGTGAATTAAAGGCACCAAAAAAGTATGGTACAAAAGACTTTGTGCAAATAAATTTTGTGCACGTGAAGCATGGAGGAAGCAGATGAGGACAAGCAGTTGATCAAATAAATATATCCATATCAATTTGGCCAGAGGATGTTTACCTACAGGACACTGTGTGCTGGCTTAATAATGCAAAATATTAAAACTTGTAAGAATGAAGAAAACATTCTTCAGAAAACACCTCAACATTACAGTGCAGTTATGTTTTCAGAAGTGATGATTCAATGCTCATTGTATTGGGTACAATATTCTAAAATAAACTATCCATTTTCAGTATAGTTACCTCAGATCTATCATAAATTCTAGGAGGTAATTCATGTTTTCTTAATAATTACGGTGGTTCTGATGAGCAGATTCTCTCCTTAGTTGGTAGCTGTGGCACACTCTGACTCTCAGATTAGTGTTAACTCAGCTGTCAATGGATTTCAAAGAGGTGACAAATACAGGAGGCCCCAAAGGGAGCAATTTGGAACAGTACCTTTCACAAGTCAGATACAGAGCAAACTCTCTTGACTTCATTGGAATACACAAAGTCAATGGGAACAAGTGCGTAACAGTATCCCTACAAACCTAGCCCTGTTTTATCGTATATGATTTTCTTCCTTTTCTATTTTATTATTTTATTAATCTACAATATTATGTAGAATCCAGAGTCTCAACAAGTCAGTTGTGGTCATCCCAGAACGATGATATTAGTAGAGGATATAGGAGTAATATTAGATCTGTAATACTTCTCTTACCATGGCACATGGACAATATAGCTGTATACATTAGAGCTTGAAAAACCAAGATGATGTATCTTGGATTTCCAAAATATATCAAATATTCAAATTTTAACGATCTGATTCTATGCTGTTTATTTATACACAAGTAAGTGTAAGAAAAAGATGCTATTATGCTTTGAACTTTTTTAAAAAATGTGTTTTAAAGTTTTCTTATTTGGGGTGAATGGGTATTATTTTGGTTACCAAAAAATAATCAGGTAGACAGGCACAATATACTGAAGAATGAAAAGAAATATAAATGAAAACCACTCTTCCAGTCTTGCTTTCTTGCAGATGATATAAAATCCAAAGAACTTCCTGAAAAAGTTAGTAAGTCTAATCTATGACTGTAAGGCTGGGAGGATATTTCATTTCCTAGCATATTACCCTTACATGATTATTACTTTGGGCCAAAAAAGGACTTTACAAATGACATGGAAACTGAAGAGAACTTTCTATATTTTACTGCAGGCTTTATGTTTTTGGGACTTCTCCAGCGGTACTTGTGGAGTGGGAAGAGAATTTGGGAAGGGAGCCCAGAAGTGCAGAGGAGGTTGAATAAATTCGGAAAAATTACAGGAGCTAGTTGATGAGCTAGATTTGAGTGTAGTAAAAATATATAGATAGAGCTTAGGAGAATGGTGGGGTTTTTTATGGGCATCTTAATTTAAAAGTAGCTGAAAATAGTGTAGAAACTCATACAAATTTCAATGGCCTGCAATTGTACTACTAGAAAGACCTAGGAATTTTGAAGCATATCCTTAGGAAAGTTATGGAGGTAGGCATGCAGGAGTCAGCAATGACATTGAATGTGTTCTATATTAAACATCGATTTTGTTTCTATATCAGATAAATTTTAGCTTTGTGAATCATAAATTTTTCAGCATGTTTTAAAAAGGACTGTGTCTGATATGGTTGATTGGTGCAACTTTCCACTGCTGACAGTGCAAATGCCAATATACTTCAATACATTATACCGATAAAAATTCTCTAATCAGGTGAGAACTTTTATGTGCACTATATTGATGCAAAGATTGCTCTTTTATTATGAATTATTAAGTATACTTATTTCTTCTCTTGTGGTCATTAAAACTGCCATGCCATGCATGGCACTCATCACCCAGCACTGCTGGGTTAATAGGTGGACTTGATGGTCTTGGAGGTCTTTGCCAACCCAACCAATTCTGCCATTCTATGCAACAAGCGTTGCTCAAGTCAGTAGGAGTCATATAACTGAAGTGTCAGCACAGACATATTCAAGGGAAATCACAGAAGAGGAGCATAGCCATGAATTAGGCACAGTTCTTCTTGACAGAGGACGCAGTTACAGATGCCTGCTACCAGAAGTGCTGGTATGTCTGTGTTCCTGTATGCACCTGGAGATGCAAGCAAAAAGCATCTATTACCACAAAGCCAATGGACATGATTACGTGAGGTGGCCAAAGACCCATTCTTTTCTTCCCCCAATCTGTGTTTAACCAGGTAGGCTTTCCAAAAGTCAGGATTTGGACCTTTGTTTTCCACTATATTTTAGTTCACGTGATTTTGACTCAAAATATAAGATGTCTTTAAACTAAGGCAGTGGCAAAACCAAAGAATGTGTTAGAAAATAAATGCAATAAAACTAACGTGGAACCTTCCCAGTTTTTGTGCTTTGGTTTTACTAGCTAAATCAGCATTTTCAAATATAACTACATACTGGAATATATGATAACCTGGTACCAGTAAAACCAAATTGCATTTATAATTAAATCTGAAACATTCTAAACTGCAATCTATTTTCTTAAGTCCTCCTAGCTCCTCTGCAGCCATTAGCAGCATTGTGCAAATTCCAAAATGTTTTACTGGAAAACAAAAAATTAATATGAAATCTTGAAACCAGGTTAAAAAATTGCTGTAATTTTTTATGTATATGACATATGTAATGTCAGCATATGTCCTGAAAAAAACAGGACTATTCTGGGATTTAAAGACTACACCTGACATTGTATTAGCATACTGTCATTACACTGAATCCAGTGGACTCAACCTGAGAACTGCTGATGTGACCATCAATGAAATGCGGAAAGAGCATTTTCTGACCATATACAAATATGTAATTTATTTTCCCTTAATCATAAACAACTTACTTTTGTAATCTTTAGGTTTATAATGCAATAAGAGTTTTCCAAAGACCACTTCTAATGAAAATATCTAGCGTATATTGTGAAATACATGGCTTCTGTTATAATTAATATTTGTCAGTCAAATGAAATATATGTCCAGAAAATTGTAATTCAAAACTCATTATGAAAAGAAACAGGCGAATCTACTCTCAGAGATCTTATTTTGGACTCTCCTTTTGCCTTCAGTGGGCTCAAACAACAGGCAGTTTAGAGGATCTTTTTATATCCTGTTTTACAACTTCTATTTACCTTTGGATCAAAGCTGATAGACAGAAGCAAAAATGGAGCTTTTAGTATAGGCTTTTAAAAGAATATTTTTAATTAGACTAAACTTCAGTTCCCAAATGAAACTGCACAGCAATCAAGAAAGCTAACTATAGCAGACTGTGAAGTTTTCGTTCTGGGTCAGATTAAATAGTGGAGGAAAGGTTTTGTAATTCAAGTAGTTCCATCTCAGTGCTGTGTTCAATGAGAATATCTGTACTTTGCATTTATGTGGTTCATTTTCACTAAGAACTCCAAACTACACTTGCAGGTATCCACTTGCTGGGTTTGAAAGCACCTCTATGAGGAGATAATGATGGCAGAGGTTTCATTTTAACTGCCACTGAAATACAGCCACCTCTGAGATATGATATGTCAAACCTCTTCAAACGATAATACTAGTATTAAAATAAAGCAGAAAATAGCACAGAAATGTTCATTTTTTCTGTACTTGAAAGGTGATTAGAGGTTTTCAATCTACTAAAAACAGTTTATAGAAACTATATTTGGTAAAAATATCTCTAAATATCTCTATTCCTACTCTAAATCAGTAGGAATAAATATGTCAGTCAATTCTTAATATGCTAGGATCAGTTTTTAATTACTGGTTTTAGTAGTGTTTCTCGTTCACTAGTGAAACTAGTGTTGTTTCTTTTCATCAAGCTTTCCTCCTAACATGTACTTCTAGTTATCACTACTATCACTCTTCTCTTGTTAGTGAAATCAATTATGTATTATAGTAGAATTTCCTTCTGAGATTGGGAATACACAATAAATTAAGAGGTAACTAACCTAAGATAAGTTAGGAAGCACATACGTTTCAAGTTGTTATCTGTGCTTTTGTAAGTCTTAATGCAGTCTGTTGAATTTCTTCATAACAAAACCAAATATGTGGATATAATTTCTACACATACATATTACCTATTATCAGTCATTTCTGCCTCAAGCCTCCAGATTCTTTCAGTGCCATTACAAAGACAGTCAGTGTTACTTACAGGCCTTGCAGGGTGAGAATTCATCACCCCAGGAATGCTTCTGTGGTTAAGTTACTTACAGTTGTTTTCCTTATTCTATGATACAATGCAAATATGACACATGATGCTATGATGCATTTTGTAGAATCCAAGAGAAAATGGGCAGTCCATATCTCTGTGTGTGCTGGCTGCATCCCATCTTGTTGTTCGACAACACAGCTCTATGAGGGGACCAGCCCTGCTGGAATCCCTTGTTTGCCATTTTCCAGTACCCCAGGGCTCACTCTTTATGAGTAACACTGTTCCTAAATCTATAAACTTACCCAACTAAGATTTCAGACCCTGGGAAGGACATGATGAATTCCCATCATTTCCTTCTTTGACATTTACAACACTACTCAGCATCTGTAATGCTGAAATTATGAAGCCATAGTAAATCTTACATGTTCTGTGAGAACAAAGCAATGCAACAACGAATGTAAATCTGCCCAGGAAAGGTAAACAACTGAATGTAAACAAGTACAAATATAAATGGTGTGTCAGTGTGTATATGTGTATTTTAAATAATCTTCCTTATAATCCAATATCCTTCTCCATTCTACTTCTCAGAAGACAAGCTGGATATTGGAAAGGAGGTCTTCAACATTTTCTAATTCTACTAGGCTTTTTTTTATAAAAAGGAGGGTGAAAACTGGTACATTACATATCACACCCTGTTCTATTTAGGTCCAAGATAATTGCCAAATATTGTCCCTTGAATTTTAGATAAAGGCAAATATTATCTTTTTTTTTTGTAGAGAAATTGTACAATTTCATTGACAAGGAAACATTCTTCTGTAAAGTTGCTTGAAAGGCACATTTCTAAAACTTGTAAGAGTTCTGCAATAACCCGTAGCATGGAAATCACATAAACAAAATTATGAGGCAAGGTTTCTAGCCTTGTAATAATTACATTTATCAGATGCCTCTCTGGTTTGTGACTTAAATATTGCTTCTTCAAATATCTCACATAGTAAGAGCTATCTTAAAATTATAGGGATCTAAGGAAAAAACAACAACTTACACCAAGTTGTCTGTTCTCTGACTGCTCTTTCCTGGAAATTGCTTTGTAGTAACTGGTAAGCTAATTTCCCACAAAGGCTTTTGTATCCTTTCAACCTTAACCATTATGGTCAGAAATACAAGCTGAATGATACACATCAGCAAGAAGTTGAAGCTGAGATGTCACAACCCCCTGGAATTAGAACTGAAGTTTCCTATTAGCGGAAAAGGGAAAAAACCAACCTAATTTCACAGCAGATCAAAAAGCCTTTCTTATTCCTACCATTCTGATTTATCGGATTCTGCAGAATTAACATTATATATATAATTTTAATTTATGGATGCTTTCCTCTTACTTATACTCTCTCTCTCTGTCTCAGTATCATAATGATGGACTCACTTGGCCTTGCTTCAGAGGTGCTAAGATGTTCCCCAGACTCCTACTAGAGCCACTTGAAATTATAAATAGTCAATACCTCTGAAAAATGTACAGTGTCTAGGACATTGATTTTTTAAAAAAGGAGGGATACAAGGCTATCTTATTCTTCATAACATTTCTCTGAAAAGTTGTTGCAATCAGGCAAATTGAGCCATCGCCACAGGATATTTCAAAACTTTTTCAAATTTATCTGATCAAGTATGTGCTTTTCTTTTTTATTACTAGATGTAATAAAAAGTACATTCAATGGTTTCAAATCTCCGTTTTTGTGGGTTGACCTTCATAGCACATCAACAACAGCCGATTTTATTACAAGTGTTCATAGAAACCAGTGCTTTCGGCCAGATGAAGAGCGCAAAGAATGGAGGATACATATGAATGCCATGGTATGGAACAGGGAAGGAAGGAAGGAAGGAAGGCAAGGCAAAGCAAGGCAAGGCAAGGCAAGGGAAAAGGGCCAGCAGAACGAAAGAGAACAGACAAATGAGTGGAACAGAGGCCAGTCCGTGCCTTTTCAAATGTGATGTTTCAAAAGCAGCCCGTATCTTAGGAGACCCAAAGCTGCTGGCTGCTGAAATCCAGGATGTGCTGGTCACTCCACTTGCTGTGTTTCTCCAGTCCTTCACTAGACCGCTGCTAATTGTCACAGTGTGAGATAAAGGGCACTAAGCTAGATGGACAGTTGATCCTGCTAGACTTGTTGCTCAAAAACACCCCCTTCATACAAACAAACGGGAAAAACCGCAGGTAGGCTACAAGTTTCTGCTATGTTTCTGCATATGAGTCTTGGAAAATGAGGGATTTTAGAACACATCCATGGAATTCTTTACGTCTCATAGGCTGGTGCTTGCAAATTGAGATGTTGATAATGGAGCTGAAGCTACAGCCTGTCCCTGTCCATCCTGTATGGCTGCTTGAGGTGCCTAGCCTCTCGTAGAGGAACGGGCTGGTTGTGCTTAGGGAGTGAGGGGCTATTTCTGTGTGTCAGCCAACCAAACCAATCAACCGACCACCCTAGTGCTGCCTTAGACTTGTCAACCAAAGACGTGCAGGATTCACCGAGATAAAGTAAGCAAAGCCAAAGGACAAAAGACTGTGTCAGAAGGACTGCCCGGAGGTGCGGTCACCTTAGACGGCTGCGGGGGCCGGTGCGATGCCGGTGCCGGGCGCGGGTGGAGGCTGCCGCTCCGAGCCGGCTCCGCCTTGAGATTGTTGTCTCTCACAATGAAAAAGCGAAAAGCGAAGGTGAGGCTCTCCTGTGCCCTTCCCGAGTGGCACCGGCAGGGAAGGGAGAAATGGTCCCTGCTGGTGCTGCTGGGAGGGGTCGTGTGTTTCTTCTCAGCTGCGCTGCAGGAGAGGAGGCGGAGGAGCCGAGCGCTAAGCGGGGGCACAGCAGTGCCTCGTTTCAGCCCTGAGAAAGGCGCGGGTGAGAGAGGGTAACTTCGCCTGCAGCCCTGAAGAACTGCTTAGCCTGAAAGAACGGTGAGTCGCGGTGCGCAGCCCTCTGAGCACAACCAGCCCTGTGTCACCTGCGGGAGCTTGTGGCAAAGAGGCACCCTAGAGGAGGTGAGCGTGTGTGGAGGAGTTGGAAAGGAAGGACGACGCTGTCTCTGCTCCAGTCAGTGTGTCCCTGCCCCCCTGCATGAGTACATACACATGAACACACGAACTTGCCCAACACACACACACACACGCACACAAAGAGGCAGCACCGGCATCGACCATCTGGAAATGAGGAAGCCTGAACCTGCTGTTACTCTCCCGACCATTCCCGCTTCAGGGACAGAGCCAACACCTCGCTGCGCTCACCCCTGCCCCACTGAGGAAAGCCACCCGCCAGTAATCCCATACCTATCTTCAGTAACACCATAAATCAAATGACTGGGAAGGAAGCGGTGGGGAGGGGCTGGCAGAGCATTAACAGAGCGGAATTGAGGTTGGAATGGGGGAGAAGGGAGATTGCAGAGGTGGCTAAAAGAAGCAGGGCACGCTTTGTCCCTGCTAAATACTCCCACATGCCAGGTACGCATCACTGGAAATGGAAATGCTTTTCATTTTCTCATCACTACTTCTGTCAATGAGCCGTTTAAAATCTCAGTGTTTCATCTCCCTTTCATTTTGAAAGCTGCCCTTGTTCCGCTTGTCACAACTGCAAGAGGGGAACAGAGGAACAACAGCAGCGGCAAAGCTTCATTTTAGCCAGGCAGACAAAAGTCGACCTTGGTGCTCTCTCTCTTGGAGCGACAGCCAAATAGAAGAGATGGAGGAGTCTTGTGGAATCTGGTCATTTTGCTTGATTTCTTCTCTGATTTGCCTCCACTAACAGATTGCAAGTTTGGTTTTTTTGTTTTGTTTTTGTTTTGTTTTGTTTTGTTGTTTTGTTTTGTTGTTTTGTTTTATTTTTGGTGGAGGGAGATGCCAAACCGAAGGCTTGCAAGTATCTGTGATTTCTCTCCTAAATCTCAGGAGGCAAAGCTCACTGATGCTGCCTAATTTTTCCCCCCCCTTTTACGCCCTCTTCTCCCCTTTCTGTAAGGGAGTTGGACAGTGGAGTTTTCCACTCCCTACTCCTCCAAACTTGGTTTGTATCTCCCGTGCCTCAATGGTGCTTCTCATTTCTCCCATGTTGCGGGGTGAGGAAGAAGGGGAGGGAGCTTTCCTAGGTGTCTCGTTCATCTAAAGGGAGCAGCACAAGATTAATCACCCTCTGTAGCTGACCAGGAATCACTCCGCTGGGCCTTTTCTAAAGGCTGGATCATAAATGTGTTTGCTTGTTTTAATGCCTTTCGTGCCTTCTCTCAGTTTTCAGTGGTGCCATTTCTTTGCTTTTTTACTCCATGCCTATTGAAGGAAGATTTTGTTGGAGATTGTTCCATGGCACAATGGGATGTTGTGTAAGCAAGATTTTCATTGAAAAAGGAACAATTCCTCTTTACTTAGCTCTTCCTATCACCCCTTCCTCAGCAGTTCTGACAATTTTCTTTCTCCCATCTTCTCCTGCTTTCTTCTCCCTTTTCTAACCTCTTTCAAGTATTGTTGAAGGTTCCAAAGAGGCATGAATTTATAGATAAATGTGAAGGATTTTTTTTGTCTATATTAATATATCCAACGAATGCTTAATTATTCAGATATGAACATGGTTCCTTAAGCATCCTGGGACAGTTTGACACCTGTAATGATGGGAGAGCTGTGGATCAAAACTGGAGAAATGATGACAGGACAATGACAAAAATAGGAAAAGCCTGAGAGGCAGATATCAAGCAAAGCTGTGGAAGTGGTCTGGGTGACAGGAATGACGGCTTGGGTGTTATGATGTGGTGCTGGACTGTTCAGTAGAAGTGCTTAAGGAAGGAAGGATATGGGCTAGAACTTGCAGAGATGGGGTGTGGTAAAAAGGCCTTGCCAGGCAATGGTAGAGCAGATGTAACATCTGGGGAGTCATCTTGCTCCCAACATCTGGAATGTTTTACGTGGGCAAGTATTCATTCATCGTTTGCCTCTGCTTTCTGGGGGCAGGAGCTGTGTTGACACAATGGGAATGTAAATCGAAGTAAAATGCTTTCATTCACGGGAGTGGAGAGAGAACTAAATATAAACGCCCAGAAGAGATGCAGTGCTGCAGTGTGTGTAAGCCAGATCTGTGAAGCTTGGCTGCCTAAAGAAACCCACATCCAGAATGTAAAATCTCACCTCCTGGGTCGGCAGTTTCGGGGAGAACCTCCCCAGTCCCAAGGAAGTCTATGGAAGGTGCCAGGGTCGGCACCGGGGAAGCTTAGGCCCTGACAATGGGAAGAAGGAGAAACGTCCAGTTTTGCAAAACCCATTTTTTCTCTGTTTCTTGAGCTGTTTCTGGTGCTTCATCCCAGCTTTTGCCCTCAGTGCTCAGCGTTTTTTCCTTACCCCACCCCCAAGGGCAAGCGGCGGCTGTCAACAGGTGCCGGGGAAGCCGCTCCGCTGCGCGGCCGCGCCAGTGCGTCCCTCGGTCGGATGCTGCCGCCCCGCGACTCGCGCTCACAAAGCAGCTGCCTCGGAGCCGCGCAGGAGCCCCCGCTCGCCCCCGCACCGCGCCCGCGGGGCCCCGCGCAGCGCAGGACGCGCCTGGCCGGCATCCAGCCCGGGGCTGGCGAACCTTGGCACCCGGCACCGAGAACGCGCTAATGGCAGAAGGCTGAACCGGGGAAAAGAAATGCCCCCGAAGACCCGGGTCGGTGCTGATTGCAAACGGTCTCCAGACCGGGGCAGAGCGCCGGGAGCGGCTCCCTCCAATAGATGCAAACAGAGAGAAGCTGCCTGTAATTACACTATGCACAGACGTCGCAGGCAAGCCGTTTCCCCTTGGATACCCCGCGTCAGGATAACGCGGGATGAAGTAAAAGCCCTCCACACCCTCCCCGTGAAACGTGAATTGTCTTTTCCTACGCGATGCAAATGGGGGGAAAAGCAGCTGCAAAGCTCTACAATAAACTGTTTCATCCAAGCCAGAGCCAGCTCAGGAAGGCACGCCTTTGAACGCCACCCCCACAAGACACCTCCTTCCCACCCGTGCAGGCAACCTCTGTAGGCGATAACCAAGTCTAAAAACTCGGAGAGGATCGATAATGTCTACTAAATATTCTGAGAGTGTATGAGTGTGGCGGGGAGGAGGGATGAGGATGAGGAGGGGGATAAAAGGGTGATTAAGCGGATATTAATCACTGGCCACAAACAAGG
This sequence comes from Oriolus oriolus, assembly GCA_013400235.1. NCBI lineage: Eukaryota > Metazoa > Chordata > Aves > Passeriformes > Corvidae > Oriolus > Oriolus oriolus. The sequence goes on from VXBT01001871.1 coordinate 169,704, forward strand.
GGAGATTATTTCGGGTAGGCAGCCGACTATGGGTAGTTGCAGAATAGATCCTTTTACTGAAGGCACGCGTGATGGGATCGGCACTTCACTGTTTAGCGATGCCTGTGTAATTCTGCAGGTGCACATTATTCAAGCCACATATTTCTTCTTTTCCCTGTGTGTAGCATTTCCCTTAACTGTCTGCAAGCACAGACTTAGCGGAGATATTTATGCCGCTAACTAGACATTTCCTTTTTGCTCTCCTTTCATGAACACAGAAGCAAGAAGAAAGCAAAATACCCCCTGCCTCGGAAAAAA
>VXBT01001871.1:171903-250383 GCA_013400235.1 Oriolus oriolus
CGGCACCGCCCCGGCTTGCAAGGCTCGGCACCCACGCTTGGGGCTGCCCTCCTCTGCCCGCCCAACCACCGCGCAAGCTGCCCGGGGCGGCGGTTTCCTCCGCTGCGGGAAGCGTGTGGAGGGGGCGGGCAGGCACCGCCTGCGGTACGGAGGCGTGCACGTGGGTGGGTGCGGGGGTGTTCTCCCAGGTGTGCGGGGGTGATGGGGGTGCGTTTCTGTGCGAATGGGGTGCGCGCGTGTGTCGGGCCCGCGGAGCGTGCGTGGGAGGTTTCTCTCGGGAGCCGAGTGTGTTTGGGTGCGCGTGTGCCCGTGAGTGCGCTTGCACGTGTGTGTGTGTGTGTGTGTGCTTGCGTGTGCTGCCGTGTTGGATGTGAGTGCACGTGTGTACGCGTGTGGTGTGTGATTGTGCGTGTGCACGTGTGTGCAAGTGCTTGTGTGATTCGGTGCGGGTGTGTTCGCACACGTGTTTTGTGGATATGCGCACACATCTCTGTGTGTGTGAGAGAGTGCACAGCTTCTTTCCCGTGCATCTGTGTATATGTGTGTTTTGTGCACGTGTATTTTTGTGAATGTGTTCTTACACGTCAGCATGCGTGCCTCTGACATGCTTTTGTCTTGCATGTGTGTGCACATGGGTTTGTTCACACAACTGTTCATTCACACACCTTCGTGTGCATAAGTTTTTGCATGGATGTACATACGGTGCATGTGTGTAAATGCATGAGCTGTGTAAATGCATAATCTGAAGTGCCAGTGGACATGAGTGTGTGAGCTGGGAAATTTTGGCAGTCACAAAGCATGGATCTTTGCACGTGTGTCCACACAGGGGTTTGCATTTCCCTGTTTTGCCAGTGTGTCTGGAGGCGTCTTATGTGCATGGAGTACATTTGTGGAAAGATGTATCCTGGTTAGAAAATTTTGAATGTGATCGGAGGCTTTCTGTATCGGTGTACATGCATGTATGAATTTGTATGACCACATGTTTTTATATATACATGATATATGTAATAGTACCACACCATAGATAATGGTATTGAAGAAATCTGGAAAGATAATGATTTACCCTTCAATCCCAAAGCACAGTGTAAAAGAGGAGGTTTGCATGGCTGTAATTCTGCTCTTACGTGGGTGTCAGGGTGAGCGGTATGTGCCTTCCTTCCACCTGTACTTAAAACCATACCCTCTTTCAGTGAGGCCAGCAGCAATTCAAAGTGTGTGGCTTTGCATATGGTGGCTGAACTCACCTCTGTAGTGCTAATGCATGAGGAAGGAATACCTTCAGCTACAAGTGCCGACGTTAACCAGCTCCTTTGGATCCATACGTGTTTGTTTACTGAGGAGAAGAAAAGGTTTGTATTTCACAGCCTTGTGTACCATCCACAGCCTTCTCTTGCAGACAAGAGAAGTCTTGAAATGTGATTTCTGTAACTGAAACTTAGTAGGCCTCTTTGCTTCCTCTGCAGCGGCACAAGTATGTGATTGATTTAACAACTGATGGGAGCCTTGTGTTGGTGTTAAGGGTAATGCCGTGTTAGGATCAGTGTTCTGACAAAATTTCAGTGGTCCTTGTTTTAGCTAAAGTGGGATAGGTGAAAATCACTCTGTTCTAAACCTGTTCACTGTATTTATTAATTCTGGAATCTCTCTCCTTACTATATACATATATTTACATTTATGCATGTATGAATGCATGTAACTGGAATCCATTTTTCAAGAGAAATTCAAAACTGGAGACCTATGCTGTCAGAACATCATAGACGGCCACACCTCGAGTATTCATATTTTTGTGTGTGTGTCCTTGGAATAAAATTCTGCCTTTATTCCCCCAAGAGTTATGAAATTCAAGATCCCTTGGGGTAAATACTTTTTCAGTTGTAGAGGATAAGAAATAGATATTGAAGGCATAGACTTATTATTTCTATTTATTATTTCTAATATATGCATTGCATTGCTCAGTACTTCTAATACCTAACTTATTTAGAGGTCTTATTTTAATGTCGTTAGAAGTCACATCTGTTTGACATCCAGCAAGATTTATGCTGCCAGTTATCTGTATGGCTTCTGAAAATGAAATTTTGGCTCATCAGTTAGATGTTAAACGTGAACAAAGAAATGCTTACACTTAAAAATGGAACCAAGGATTTCTTGTGGTGAAATTCTTACTAATTTTCAATGACCCTTAGGTTTCCAAGTAATTTAGATGCATTTTAAAAATAACACTTCAGCTACTAAGGCAAATTTTAGGCACATTTAGTAATATTAATGCTAGAGATGGACTGGAATTTCTTTATAGTACACTCCGCACCCCAACCCTCCAACACTGTGATGTTGCATTTTTCATGTGATTGATTTATTGTTCAATACTAGCGTCCCATAACCTTTTGTGTGATTCTGGGTTCAAGTTGTAGATTATGCTGTATGTTTCATATTCATAACATCTCCTCCTCCTTTTAGTTTTCCTTCCTGTCTTCCTTCCCTCTCTCTCTCTCCTCCTTCTCTCCTTTCTCCCCTCCATTTCTTTTTACTTTCCTTCCCTTCTTCCCTTCTTTCTCTCTTTCCTTCTTGTGCTCTCTTACTCTGTTTTTCTTCCTCCCTTTGTGTTTTATTTTTGCTTCCTTGTTCTTTTTCTTTCTCACCCTCTTTTTTTCTCTTTCTCCTCTCTCTTTTCTCACTTTTGGCATGGTCAAGCTTATTGATCATTTGGGTATCAGTCAAGGATGAAAGTGACTTGGCAAGGACCATTAAGTCAATCACTGTGATTAAATACTCCCAAGAATTTTAAAATGTGCTGAAATCAGAAATGGGCAGATACTTAACTGTCTGACCTGTCAGGCACATGAATATCAGCACTGCTAGTGGAAAGTTGTATCACAGACCTGACAGGCTGTGATGCCTTAGCTACACTATCTGTAAGCAGGCCCTCTTGCCTCTGAATCTCCAAGAAATAAATACACCAAAATAGTTCTACAGAATAGCGTGTTACTATTGGTATTCACATTTCCCCCATTCACAGTTCCCTGTTCACTTTGCCAAGGCAGATCAAATTTACATTTAATAATTACATTACGAATTCTTCCTACAATTTCAGCTCCATTTGTTATTCTTCGTTCACTGCCATATACTTTTGTGTAAGGTAGCTGTGTTTTGTTAAATAGCTCTTACATTTTGCTTCCAGGTAACTTCACTCTAATTGTGGGTAGACTGATTGCTTTGCTTTAAAAAATGCAGTGGGGTCTTCTGTGACAAATAATGCTGTGAATAATACGGTGCACAATGCTTGCAAGCACAGACGGCATATGTAGGCATGTGTAGGCATGTGTAAAGCATATAGGCAGTGATATTTAAAAATTATTATTTGACTTGGGATACAAAACTCATTCACTCTTTTCACATAATTCTTTTGAAAATCCTGACCACGTACAGAATATTCTGTATTCCCATAACTTATTCCATCTGGTTATAAATGCCGGTATGATTGTTAGTCTGAACTCTGACCCAGAACCCAGACTGCATGTCTATCAGCGAGACCAAACATTCTTGAAAACAGTAGGAGAGTATTACAAATATGCTGTAAACTTCCATTTCCTCACGCTTTTGAACCTGTATTGGAGTCCTTCAGGGGAGGTCACAAAGAGGAGGACACCATTGTGCCACCCTCACTTCACTCAGGCTAGAATAGTTTTACTGCATGAAACAGATAATGAAGTTTGGATGGGAAAGAGTGAGTGTAGATCATTCCACAAATATTGGGATACTACCATGTGCTGCTGTTACTGCTTCATATTCACAGTACAGGATACAACCATAGTATGAAGATTAAGGATAATACAAGCCAAACAATGAAAAGATGCATTAAAGCAAATATAGTGATGGAGACAGCTGGAGGGGAAAGTACCATAATACTCACCTCCTCTTGACTACTTAAACTTTCACAAGTCAGGTTCTAAGCTGCCTCTAGCACAAAATATCTCTGTTGAAGAAAACTAAATGGCAGCAGTATTCAAGAGTACCCACTATAGTCCTGACTTAAATAATATTTCCTTCACCTGCACTGTGCAGAGGGAGATGGATTCATATGTTTCAGTGTCACAATTAGCTGTGATTTTGTTAACTCCCTGTTAAATATTCCTTAAATTCTGCTAGAGGCCACATGTGAAATCTGTTTGGAGACAAGAGAGAGAATACAATTCTGTTTTATGCAACATTTCCTGATTTAGATGTTGTACCATATAACACTTAGTTTTCAAGTGGAATCCAAGGAATTAGTTTTGGTCTACTGCTGCAAGATTTTGCTTATCTTAGTGACTAAATGTATTGTATTGTATCAGTCATGGTCAGTCAAGATGATGTTGGCCTGTAGTTGTGTTTGTCTGAGATTTAGACAACTGGCATTCTCAGCAAAAGCTGTCACTGCTGTAATGTTGTGCCATCTCTTGTCAGCAGAGTTTGATGATTTGGGAATCCTATAGGGTATGTGAAAATCAGAAGTGTCTTGAGTTCTTTACACAGGCAGAATGACTTTTTACATAGTATGTGCAGTGCAATCAGCTTTGGCAGAATTTGCATCTTGATGCCCCTGTCTTTAGTAATGGAGTGGCATCTGTTCAGATACCTATTCGAACACTAGCTGTATTACCCCCTGTATTACCCCTTAGCTCCAGTAATTTAGGACTTTCAGTACGTGACCAAAAATGCCAGTGTTTATTCTGCCCAATGCACTGGTTTGTGGATATATATAAGTAAAAGAGAGTATTACAACAACATGATGGCTCCCACGTGTATCTGATACAGTACAGCATTGTGCAGTGGAAACTTTCCAAGGGACTCTTGAATGGTGAAAGTTTAGAAAATACATTTAATATGATTATTACATCAAATAAAATAATTTAGTATATCCTTCAAGATAGATTATCACCTTGAGTTATGCGTACCATGCACATAAAAAAGGGAATTTCCATAACAGGAAATGACTGCACACATTGTCAGTAGAACAAAAGAGAAGAAAAGGTAAATATTGCAGGGAAAAAAATGTGCTAGGAAGTTGCTATGAACGTAATAAGCAAAAGGGAATTACCCAGAATTGCATCAAATACTATCCTTCTGTCATAATAGTACTACTGCAGTATGTAGAGGAAAAGAAATCAGGAAAGGGTAGTGAGGTGCTAAAATGGGAAGAAAAAAATTTTGTTTATTCAGTGGATTGTGTAGGTCATAAAGTCAGTGAGCTGGTGGGAGGATGTTAAACCATCCTTCCAAATTCCTCTTTTCTGTTTGCTTCGGGTTGAGATATAGTTAAGGTATATTAAACATGTCAGTTATTTACTGTAATTTGGTAATAATGAAATGCAATGTATGTACAATCATTCTTCATTGATCAAATCTGAAATGCATTCCAGTGGTGAGCATCAATTTTCTTAGTAAACTTTCATTTGTTAGCTGGTGTGGTGAAAAGAATTGTTCATACAAAAAAGTTTTCTCACATCTCAGGTTTTGCTTTAATTATTTCTGTGACTGTTTTTTTTCCTGTATTATCTGTTGTAATGTTTTCAATGTCTTTGTATGGTTCTTGAAGTTTCAGGGAAGATAAGCACTGTAGATATAAAATTAATAATTGTTCTTGATGATACTTGCAGAAATTACAGATACAAATATTCTGGCATATGCCAGAGAAGAGAAACAAATCTAGAACAAATTTAGAAGGTCTCTGTTTTTCTGTTATTCTTCATGAAGGATTCTCCTTGGCTTGAACCAGAATTCTGTGCATGGAGCTGTACATAAACTAAGCCCATAAAATACTGGTAACCCTGATTCTAATTTCAGACTAAAAATTACATAAAGAACACTTATAAGTAATTTGTAGCTAGAAAGAAGATGGGCATTCTATCTACCTGCCATATATTCTTTAATAAACGCTTAAGAATGTAGAGACTGTTAACATTTCAGACAATTGATAACCTAGTTTAGAGACATTTCTGGGCACACAACTAACATCTACTGATGGCTTTCAGATGTCATTTGCTGAGATTGTAAAGTTACAGGTAGGTTAGGAAATTTTGGTAGCAAGTGTTTGTAATTACTAATCTTGAAGAAAAGACAGGAAAAACTGGAACTTAAGTATATCTGATGAACAGCTAAGATTTAATTTTTATTCACGACTGCATTATTAATTGGTCACAGTGTTCAAGGTAGCCTAGTAAAATATTTCAGACTTTTCTTCATATTGTTTAATGTTAGACATTGATTGGAAGTTGCAGGAGGGTCAAAGAAAGTGTGTAGAAAAGAACATTGGACTAGTATCAAGCTATTTTGTTTCAGCTAGATACTTGGTATGCATGAACATAGCTAGACCCTTTTGCTATCTGTTTCTCTCTGTACTCCACTCTAAAATGATTTATAATGTTTGAATCCCTTCTGCTTTTTAGCCAAGTGCAGTATTACAGCAAAGAGTATATTGGTGCTGATCTTGAATAGCATTTCACAACCAGCTCTGTCTCTTGCTTCTTTCTCTTTATGGGCATCGCATCACTTGGAGAATGATGAGCTAAAAGCATTGAGTGTTGATGTGGTGATGCTATAATTTTTTGTGGAGCTTGAAATGTAGATCTGAGCTGACCTGTGTTAAGGGATGTGATGAAAAGCTCACCTTCCCGCACACAGAGGGGCACAAAGACACGAGCCCTTGCCCTGAGCTCCTCAGGGCTGTCCTCGGAGACCATCAGCCTCAGGTGAGACACAGCACCACGAGTCCCTGGGGGTCATCCTCCAGGACAACACACAGGCTGGGGGTCCCTGCCCTGGAGGACAGGGCTCATTATGGGGTGTAGGGAAAGAGCATGCTGGGATCGTGTGAGACTTACTGTGGAATGTTTAGGGGAGGAACCAGAGGTAGGCAGATGAAGGGATCAAGCTGGTTTGGGTAGGAAAAAATGTGCAAAAATGGAGAGAGAAGATGATAGAGGGCACCTGTTGACAGTTTGCTGGTTGGCACCCCTAGTCTGTGTTTCGGGTCATGGGCTACATTTTTCAGTCCTATACAGCTACAGTTTATGTAGTTTGATGCACTTGAATATGCTGCTTTTTATCTATTTATTGGTTTCATGAGTAGCAAAATTTGTTTGACATGATATGTGCACTAGTTTTGATTTTAGAACTATTCTGTAATTACTGTTTTTTACATTAAAATGTAGAATGTATAATATTACCCATTCTCATGAATGAACTATTGTTTTAAGTCGTCCAAATTCAGTTACTAAATGTAAAGTACTTTAATAAATAGAATAATATAATATATATATAATATATAGAGGCACTATTTTTTTATTTTCCATACTAATGTATTTTTACTGCTTTAGGATTTCCAGTTTCCCATGAAAGTGTTAGCTACAGTTCTGGAAGAGTAATCAGTAACATTTTTTATTTCAGTCATATTGTCTATCCATATATGTGTTTGTCATTATTATTAGAAACAAAGAAAAATAAGACTGTAGTGTATTGTCTTACTGAATGTATGACTATATGCATCTCAGTCTATTCATCTTTTTAAGAAAATTGTTTCATTTAAAAGCAAGTACTTTTTTGTCTGAAATCCTAATAGCCTCTGGCAAAGTATTTCAGAGATCCAATAAATGGCATACGAATATTTTATACTAAATGAGAAAAAACGTTTGCACTAGAAACATTGAAGGGCTACAAGTAAAGAAAATAATGAGATCCTTAGATACTGAATATATTGAAAAATTGACAATTAACTCAGGTGACTTTAAAAGAATCAAGTAGCTCTACAGTCATTAAATGGAGAAAGTTAAATTTAACTGTAAATATTTCAGAGTTATTTCAAGAAAAATGGTTGGAAATAATGTTGAATATTTGAAAGGCTACTCAAAATAATGAATTTGGTTTCATCACATTAAAATTATGGAGTATGCCTAGAATCAGATGGAAAATAAGTAGCTAACTACAATATATACCATAGGAACTTTATAATTTTTCAGTGTCATTAACAGATAGTATAATAAAGCAAGCAGGTGGTGTAGAAGACCAGCTTGCCTGAACAGAGAACTCCTCTTGGAGATCAAGAGGAAAAAGAAATTGTATGATCTCTGTAAGCAAGGTTAGACTTCACAGGGGGATTATAGAGATGTAGTTCACAGATGCAGGGAGAAAACACAAAAGGTCAAAACTCAGTTACAGTTGAAACTGGCCAGTGTTGTGTCCAAAAACAAAAAAGACATTTTGAAATACACTAATATTAAGAGAGTTCTAAGGAAAATGTTTGATTGATACTTAATGGTCACCTAACAAATAGGGATGAAGAAAAGGTGGAGGCATTCAATGTTGCGGTTTTTTTGCCCCAGTCTTTAATAATACTGGTAGCCCTTGGGCTACTTGGTCCTCTGAGCTGGAGGGCCACAGCTACAGAAACAGTGATTTTCCACTGATGGACACCGAAGTTTTAAGGGAGCGCTTGTATCAGTTGAGTGTCCATAAGTGCATGAGCCTGATGGGATTTGTCCCAAAATACTGAAGGATGTTATGGAAGGACCCTTCTTGATCATCTCCTGAAAGCCTTGGAAGTTTAGCGAGGTGCCTGCTGAGTGAAAGCTGTCCAGTGTTACTCCAGTCTACAAAAAGGGTGTAAGGAAAGACCCAGGTAACTACAGACATGTAAATCTAACCTCAGGTTCTGGAAATATTATGGAGAACATTATACTGGGTGGTATTGAAAGGCATTTAAAGAACAATGCAATCATCAGGCACAGTAAACTTGGGTTCACAAAGGGAAAGTCCTACCTAATTTAGTGCCTTTCTGATTAAGGTCACCCACGCAGTGGATTACAGGAAGGCAGTGGAAGCAGTTTTTCTGGATTTCATTGAGGCTTTTGATACCCCTCACAACATCTTTCTCAACCACTTGTCCACTTGGAGGATGAGCATGTTCAACAGGGAACTGAATGAAGAACTGGCTGAACAGGTTGCAGTGAGTGGGGCTACATCTGGCTGTCACCAAGAGTGTTCCTCAGGCTTTAAATCTAGGGCCAGTTCTGTTCAATATTTTTATCAGTGATCTGGATGCAGGAGTTGAATACGCCCTTAGTAAGTTTACTGATGATACCAAACTGGAAGGTGCCATTGACTCACATGAGGGACAACAGGCCTTGCAGTGGGATCTACTGCATCAATCATAGATTGGGCAGTCACTAAATGCTAGGTTCTGCACCTAGGACAGAGTAACACTGGACACATGTATTAACTGGGAGAGGAATGGCTGGAGAGCAGCCCTGCAGAGAAGAATCTCCTCAACAGGAGCCAGCATTGTGTCATGAGTGTACCAGAAGTGTGCCACACTGGGTGTGAGAGCAAACCGCATCCTGGGGTGCATCAAACACAGCATGACTGGCTGGGCTATGTGCACACATTGCCAGCTCAGTCTCTTTTATCCAACAGCACCCCCAGGTCCTTCTCAGCGGGGCTGCTCTCAATATGTTCATCCCCAGCCTGGATTGATACTGGGTATTGCTCTGATCCAGGTGCAGCACCTTGTAGTTGGCCTTTTTGAACTTCATGAAGTTCATGTGGGCCCACTTCTCGAGCTTGTCCAGGTCCCTCTGTATGGATCCCATCCTTCAGGAATGCCAATAGCACCACTCATCTTGGTGTCATCTGCAAATCTGGTGAGGGTGCACTCAATCCCTTTGTCTGTGTCATTGATGAAGTTGCTAAATAGCACTGTATAGACCAATATAGACCCCCGAGGGACACCACTTGTCACTGATGTCCATCAGAACACCGAGCCATTGACTGTTACCCTCTGGATGTGACTGTCCAACCAATTTGTCATCCACCGGACAGTTCACCCCTCAAATCCGTATCTCTCTAATTACCAGAGAAGGATGTTATGGGGGACTGTGTCAAAGGCCATACAGGAGTCCAGGTAGATGACATCTGCAGCCTTTCCCTTGTCCTCTGATGCAGTCACTCCATCACAGAAGGCCACTAGTTTGGTTAGGCAGGACTTGCCCTGGGTATAAGCCATGCTGACTATCTCAAGTCACCTCAGTTTTTCTCCATGTTCCTTAGCAGAGTTTCCAGGAGGATCTGTTCCATGATAGATATCATTTAACCGGCATAAGTAAAATGATGCCATTTCACAATAACAGATTATAACGGCCTTACTTCCATCTCTTCCCACATCATTACATATAGAATTTAGGGGAAACAGAGTGAATATAGAATAGAAAAAAAAAAGTTGGAACTTATTAAATTTTTCTTTCTGTAATGACTGTTTAGTAAGATTTTTATGTCATACTTACTAGGACTAGACACGTTACTATTCTCTTAAGTGAATTAATCATCTAATACTTATTCATGAGCCTTTCTCAAGGGGACTAAGCATGTTTTTCTCCTTTGATCAGTGTCCATACTTTCTAGGTAGCCTGTCTCCTATACTGAGCATCCAGTCTGACTCCCAAATCCTGGCAAGCTGTCTGCTCCTGAGATTTTTACTAAGCAGAATTGCTTCTAGGCATCCTTTGGAATAAATGACTCATCTGTGTTTCTTAAAGAAATTGTTCAAGAACTAAGTTCTGTGAGAGAATTCTAGGCTGATAATCCTCAGAATAAAATAATTTCCCTTTGGGTGAGAATCAGGTGTGTAAACTCTTGATGCATTTTTTCATCATTCTGTAGTTGCTAATTCTGGAAACTCTGTACTCAGAGGACTGGCTGTTGAGCATCTGATTATTGAATGCCCAGGTCTCTTTGTGTGTTTTGCCTGGAGCTAAGACTTTGAGTTTACAGTTTAAATAACTTGTCTTGATGCCAGATACCTTGCAGCCAAAGCAGAGGTCTATGTCAATGAGAAGCTTTAAGTGCTGTAATCTGTATTAACTTGCCTTGAACTCAAGTGTAAGGGTGCTAAAAAAAGCTAAAATAAAGCGTTAATATTATATATTGGTTAGTGCTGTGATGACAGAATGAGACACTGTGCATAACCACTTCACAAAGTGTGTGAGGACTGTGGTCATCAAAGGGACAGAGATGTGTGTTTTTGCATACAGAATGATTTGGGGAATACTCAAGAAGCATGACTTACAAAATGAGAAAAAACCCCAATATAAACAGATTCAGGAGCAGTTGAGACTCTGCTTACCCTTGGGAGAACCAAATAGCCTAGAAACTTTAGACATAGTGGGAATATAAAGAAGAAAGAAAATTAATGCCCTTCCGTTATAAATTCTCTCATCAAAGTCTCTTGGTCTTAATCTTTTTAATCTCAGCAACTGAGAACCAGCAATGACCATGGCCAACAGTGTCATCCTGAGATCCTGGGTGTTTTATACTCATAATGTAGCATATTAGTTTTACTGACTGACAGTTTTGTATACATAGCAGTGATCAGCAATAAGGAAAAACGAATTATTAGCATAAAATGTGTTGTTAATGAATAAATTTAGTAAAGTTTGGGTTTAAAGCTTAAAACTGCCCTGATTTGTCAGTCTTCTAAACACTAAATAGCATTCTGTTAATTAACTGAAACATAGATAGACGTATCTATATTCTGTATGTGCACATACATATATAGACACATATGTGTTCAATAGCAATGGTCTAAAAGTCGAACATTGAAGCACTGACCATTGGAGAAAGAGCACTGTCCTTCAGCCAACTCATCTGCTGCAGGTATTGTTTCCACCTCTGGAACCCCCAGGTTTTAGTGTGTACCCTTCTCTTGCTTTCTCTCCTAGACTCTTCATTGACACTGTCACCTCTTCTCCATGCTGTCACTAAGGATCTGGAAATTCTTTTTTTGCTAGTAATATTCATTGAAGCAGCAGCTGTTCAGCTTGTGGATGCTTGCTTACTCAGAAGGATACTCTTCTTGTCCCATGCTTAGTGCTGAGTTTTCTATTCTTACCAGTCTTCAGAGAATCCTAGATCCATAATTTAATAATTTCTAAAATGAGGGGTTTGTTAACAGAACCATTGAACATGACAGCTTTCATAGCATCTCACTGCGCAAAGTGTTTGAAAATTAGATTAAATGGACCTCTGATCTTCTACATCAGATGCTGCTTTCCTGTGAAAAAGATATGAGTCAAACAGATGAAAATAATGTTGTTTTGTATTTTTAATGGATCTGTGTAAAAGCTGTTCAAAGCAAATCAAATCAAAACTAGCATATCTAATTCAAAGGTAGTAAAAGTGAAAATGTTTAGCAAGTTATGAGTTGTTGAAGTCTGTGGATTCCAGGGCTAGGGTTTCTTCTTTGCAGTTGCTGAAGCCCTCTCAGATACAGCCTGGGAACCCAGGGGTCTCTCCATCCTGCTTCCATGGCTGCTGCTGCTGCTGCTGCTGTTCCTGTTTTCAGGTTTGGCAGCTAGTGAGGCTGAGCCTGTGTCCCAGAGAGTCCACGTGTGAGCACATGCTCGTACACACACACACACAGACGACTCAAACATTTGCTAAGAAGTGACACACATACGTTCAAGATTAAATTCCCTGGGGAAAGATAAACACAGTCAGGTCTCTCTAGCTGCTGGGACATTTATCTGTGGACATTGTTACCTACAGCCCCTTCTCCATTTGCTGCCACTCCTGTGGTGTGCAGCACTGATACATAGGATAGAGAATGAGAGAACACCAACAAACTAGGTAAGAAAAGGATTTAATAAATTCATGTGAGGAAAATAAGAGATCTGAATAGCAGAAAAAAGTTGTTAACAGTCCTCACCAAAGAGTACATAGTCTTCCACTAACATGTATTTTTTCCAGAAAAAACCGAAGGTGAGATTTAATTCGAGTGGAAGGGTTTGGTTTGTTGATGATATCCTCTCTTGATTTGACCCCTTTTTGCCTTTGAGCAAGGAATTAATTAACTTCGCTATCATTATGGAGATGGCATTGAGGAGGTTATATTAGAGATGCAGTGTAAGGTATATCTCTTCTCAGTTTCAACTTCAGGTCAACAGATAGTAATCATGGACTGGCTCTGTATCACTCTGTAGATTGAATAATGATTATATCATGCTGTTGTATCTTTCCACAATGATTTCTTGCCTCCCAGTTTGGAGCTGGAACAGCTTTTAGCCCCTTACGAATCCATGCAAAGCCTTTTGTGTCTGATTGTGATGCTCAGTGAAAAGTAGAAAACCACAGCAAGAAAAATACCGAATTTGCTGGTCTGGGTTAGAAGGGGAAAGAAGAACCAAAGACATTTTCAAATAGTTTTAGGTTGGTTGCAAACATTATCAGCAATAGGTTTCTGAAGGTTCTACTGGTGTGAATCTAGGAATTCTGATGGTTGATTTAGCAGGAAATTGAAAGGAAATGTCAAATTCAAAGAGACCAGAAATCCCTCAGTGGATTTGAAGTAGATGTTGTTAGATGCATAAATGCTAGGCCCTGTGGAGTCTAATTAACAAGGGATCTTTTTACTTCCATACTTGGAAAAAAAAGTAAGAAGAAAGGGGAAACTTTAAATGAGCATCATTTAAATCATTAAATGCTGACATACGAAATGAGTTCATTGGGTAAATTAATTGCTTTAAATTTTACTTTATTTTTAGTGTCTTTGTATACTTGCTCTAAGCATAGAAGAAACCCACTTTCCATTACTATCACAATGCATCTTTTCATCAACACTAAATTCTCTTCAAATGGTTTAAAGAAAAAGAGGAAAAAAAATAAAAGGTCTTTCACAAGGGACTTAAAAAAAAGGTATTCTACTTTAAAAGCCTGAAGCCAACATTGTAAACCTTAGAGTTACATATCTTTTTTCCTCAAGTGTGAGACTGATGCTCATTAGAGAGAGTTTCCTAAACTGGCAAAATAATAAAAACATTTATATGTAATAAAAAATCAAATTATCCAGTACTTGCAATCCCTAAGTGTAGATTTTAATAAGAGATGGCTATTATTGAATAATTTACCTGACCATATGTCTAAGAAATAAAAGCCACAGAAACAGTTATTTCCATGACATGAGTAGTGTCCACTCAAATATGTTGTAGGCACAGACTCAGATTTCAGAACTTTTCTGGAGTAAGTTATGATGCCCAAGGGCCTTAAAACAGAGCTGACAATTTCACACATTTTTGTGTACCATAGCTAAAAATGAAAGGAAAATTACTTTTCTTTTTTTTTTTTTTTTTTTTTGGTGAAAAATGGTCAGAAAAAAATCAGCAGGGCAAAATGCATACAAAAAATTAAAAATGGACTAGTAAGTTGTGCTCAAACCTTCTTTGATATCATCGAATTTCTACACTATGTGTTGCATAACTAGTATCTTTTATGTAAAGGATTCTATTCTATACAAAGCTATTCTTCAGTAACTAATAGAAAGTGCTAGTACTCCTGGGTTTTTAATTTTCTCTCATAATTGACAGTTTTCGATATGAGTTGATACTCATGAGCTTCCTTTTGACATAGGAACATGTGTTTGTCCTGTAGCATTCACATATTGAGAATATAAAAACCTACATGCTCCATATTCAAGTGTTATTTGCTGCTTAGTGCAAGGTTTTAAAGCGTACAAAGATATGTACATTCTTAATTTAAGATGGTATCATACTAATTTAGTTAAGATAGGTCACTAGATAACTAGCATAAATCAATATGCTCACAGCAGAGTCAAAGAAGGTAGATTCTAACTAGCTGGTCTTTTTCATAATATATTTAATTGTGTTTTTAAACAAAAAGAAAATGAAAAATGTGTTCTCTAGTAAGCATTTTAAAGGACAATTAAAATAAATGGTACTCTGTCATAAGTAAGTTTGCTGATGATATAAAACTAGGAGGAGCTGTTGACTTGCTCAAAGGCAAAGAGACCTCAACAAATTAGAGGACTGAGCAGTCACCAACCGTGTGAAATTTAAGGGCAAGTGCTGGATTCTGCACCTGAGGTGGGGCAACCCTGGATGTACAGACAGACTGGGAGATGAGGTGCTGGAGAGCAGTGCCATGGAAAGGGACCTGGGGGTCCTGGTCAGTGGCAAGTTGAACATGAGTCAGCAGTGCCCTGGCAGCCCAGAGGGCAAACCGTGTCCTCGGGGCATCAGGCACAGCATCACCAGCCAGGCAAGGGAAGGGATTGTCCTCAATCAGGCACCAGGATGGCCTCACCTTGAATATTGTGTGCAGTTTTGGGTGGCACAATATAAGAAAGTTATTAAGCTATTAGAAAGCATCCAAAGGAGGGCAACAAAGATGGTGAAGAGCCTTGAGGAGAAGCCATATGAGGAGAAGCTGAGGTCTGTTCAGCACTTGGTCTGTTCAGCCTGGAGAAGAGGAGACCAAAACCACAGAGGACTTTGCAGCTTCCTCACAAGAGGAAGAAAAGGAGCAAGCATCAGTCTCTTCTCTCTGGTGAGCTGTGATAGTACCCAAGGGAATGGCATGAGATCTGGGGAGATAAAGGTTAGATATTAGGAAAAAGTCCTTCACCCAGAGGGTGGTTGGGCACTGGAACAGGCTCCCCAAGGAAGTGGTCATGGCACCAAGCCTGCCAAAATTTATGAAGCTTTCTTTCATGCTGTGTTGACTTTTGAACCTGCGTGTATCCCAACAACTTCTCAAACTCTGGACTACTGGATGACACAAAGTTCACGTCATATTGTAATTTCTTATTGCCCTAGATATTTTTTCAATCATAAAAGTTTTGTTTCACTGTGGAGTGTGATTTTTTTAAATCTCCTGTCTAACACCTCTGTCCAGTACAAAGACAGCATGTACCAAAAAAAGAGCAAGTGTTGCTGAATCTGTTTCTATATATTGAGCTCCATAGGGGACAGTGAATGTGCATTTTTCCTTCCACAACTACACAAAGACAGAACTAGAATTCAAATAAAATGGTCAAAAGTGTGTTTCACTTGCTGCCTCTGGCTTGATGATAGGTGTGTTTCTCACTAGTTTTGTCCTCAGAGACTGTCACAGAAAACAGAATTTCAGCATGATTTATTATGGCTTGACAAAACACTGAAAAATTGATGAAGGAAAAGCAAGTACAAATACAATTTGTGCTCATATAGTGGTCTTACTATAAATATTGTTAATGCAATTAATTAGAAAAAGTATTCTGAACACGTTCAGTACAATGTGAAAATAACATTAGGATGTGTTTTCAAAGGGATATTATAAACAAGCAATCATTCCATATTGTGCTGGTTTTGGTTGAGATAGAGGTAATTTTCTTCATGGTAGCTTGTGTGGAGCTATGTTTTGGATTTGTACTAAAACCAGTGTTGACAATACAGGAATGTTTTAGTCCGTGCTGGAGGTATGTTGTGTGTGTGCCCATCTCTGATCTTGTCTCCTGGGTGGGACCTGCACTGCAAATACCTTTGCTCCTGTACGGACCCCTCATGCCTAGATCCTAGATTGTCATGTATTAACCATAGGCATTACATAGCATAACCTATTCTATTCTGTTCTATGTTATCCCTTCCCATTCTATTCCCTGAGCTCACCATGAGTCAAATGATGAAGAGACTGTTAATTGTCTGAAATGCCAGGGTTTTTTCAGCTCTAAAAACACTTTCAAGGACACGTATCACAAAGATTACAAGTGGAAACTTTTATTTTATTTTATTTTATTTTATTTTATTTTATTTTATTTTATTTTATTTTATTTTATTTTATTTTATTTTATTTTATTTTCTGAATCTGTTTCAGTGCTGATGCTCATTAGCATTAACACAAGGTGATGTAGCCAAGAGCAGGCTGATTCATTCTTCAGTTTTGCTTGAAAAAAAAATCTCTTGCAGTCTGACAAAGGCAAGTCACAGAGCAACAAAATGCAGCAGCAGCAATACAAGACCAATCGGCCCCTGTTTCCCAAAGAGTAGAGCCTTGAAGAATGATGACCAGGACTGACCACAGTGAGACTGAAGAGATGTGTGGTTCTCTGGGGTGTTTTTGAAAGTATGACGCATACTGGTGACAAGCGTACTTTTTGCCTTCAAAAACTTGCTCTGCTGTGCATCTTGGCCAGTGATGCATGAGAAGCTCTGTCATGCCTGCTTCATGCTTGTACTGCATGCAGAGAGAGTTGAAAAGTGGCAGCTCCTGATGGTGCAGCTTGGAGCCCATCCAAGCACAGGCTGTTTTGCATGAGTAAGAACACCTGGGAAATGGAGCCAAAGGAAGTGCAGACCTTGCTCCCACTACAAAAGGCTGAGATACGCCTGGGTTTTTTTGTCTCATGGATACCATGAAATCCAGGATATGAAGTATGTTTCTTGAACAGTAGTTTTCTGCAATCTAAATTCAGAAGACCTGACCAGGAACTTCACTGTCACCTACATTTGATGACATCAGATCATGTAAGGTGGAGCATGAGATGTGTTAAGGATACCCTCACCCATCAGTAGCCTGCTGGAGTCCAGCTCCACATGGTTATGACCAGTGGATCCAGCCCCCCACCAGCTGGGCAAGCACCCACTCTGTGGGTGGACTCTGAACATGCCACTGGTGATGTCAGTCTAGTCACTTTAAAAATGGGGGGTTCCCGCCAGGAAAGAAAATAACCACAGCTGATATTAGTGAGCTTCCATTTGGAAGTTTAATTGGGAAAAGTGACAAATCAGCCCAGACACTGAAAAATCTACAAGAGATGAAACAGTGGCGGTCAGTGTGATGCAGTTAGTGAGAATGTTCTTTACTCTCCGGGAGTGTGCATAAAGGTTGCTAAATTTTAAAGTAATTCTGCAGGCATTTAGTGAAGAGTGAGGTTCTCATTGATGGTATGAGTGATGAGGTGGCTGGCAAGATGGTCACCTGACACTGAAAAGCATCTGCTTCTCTGTAGGAGTCTCTATGCACCTGTAAGATACCTTCAAAGAAGGACTGAAGATTTTGGTTTTTATACTCCCAGCTGAAACCACTTGAGAATCTTGGTGTGATGAAATTACTGATGATATTTTTCAGATAAAAAGAAATTTTTTTGTTTCTTTTTCTTTCAATTAATAAAAGTAAATAAAACTATCTTCTAGCACATACATGGTAATAAGTTTTCAAAACAGGTTCAATAAGTGAAGAACGCAATCAAACTCTGTCTATTCATTAAAGCATCTCAACATTTTGACGCAAGCTGAGTGTGACAAGGTGGGCCCTTGCATGTATCCAAACACAGATCTGATACATCAGCAGGTACAGTGAGGGTAGAGATTAATTCTCTTGCCATGAGTGGCCACTGTCCAAAGGGCTTTGAGAAAAAAGAGAGTCTTTTAGCAGCAAGGATTTCAAACATCTTGGAATTTATGAGCTAAAGCATATGCTTTGAAAATGAAGTCCTAGCCAGTGTATTTTAAGGCCATTCTTTGCTCTGCAGAAGGCCATACAAGGCAAATTAATTCTGACATAGCACATCCTGAAACAATTAGTTATAGCTGTACTAACTGCATTCCCATACTATAGGGAATACAATCCCATACATTGCACCCTGCAATAAAAAAGGATGTTAAGGTACTTGAACACGTCCAAATAAGGGTTACTAAGCTTGTGTAGGGGCCAGAAAGCATGTCTTCTGGGAAGTGACTGAGGACACTGGGTTTGTCCAGCTTGTAGAGGACAAGGCTGAAAGGTGACCTTGTTGCTCTCTACAGCTTCCTGAGGAGAGGAAGTGGAGAGGGAGATGCTGAGCTCTTCCCTGTGGTACCCAGTGACAGGACACCTGGGAATGTTTCAAAGGAGCTCCAGGGGAGGTTCAGATGGAACAGTGTTGATAATTCAGGAATGTCTTCATTATTGCTAAGCAGTGCTTACACAGCACCAAGGCCTCTTCTGCTTCTCACCCCACCCCACCAGTGAGGAGGCTGGGGGTGCACAAGAAGATGGGAGGAGACACAGCCAGGACAGCTGACCCCAACTGACCAAAAAGGGTATTCCATAACATACAGCATCATGCTCAGCATATAAAGCTGAGGAAAGAGGAAGGAGGGGTGGGATATTCAGAGTGATGGCATTTGTCTTACCAAGTCACTGTTACTCATGATGGAGCTCTGCTTTCCTGGGGATGGCTGAACACCTGCCTGCCCATGGGAAGTTGTGAATTAATTCCTTGCTTTCCTTGGCTTTTGTGTAAGGCTTTTTCTTTACCTCTTAAACTGTCTTTGTCTTAGACTATGAGATTTCTCCCTTTTGCCCTTCCAGTTGTCTCCCTCCACCACCATGGGGGGAGCAGCTGTGTGGGGCTAAGTTGCCATTTGCGGTTAAACCACAACACCTATCAAAGTTTTCAGTCAGGTTTATCTTAAATTCTTAAATTGCTCCTAAATTTTCACATAACAGTGTTAGCTATTGAGATTTTTATGTTTCAGCATGTGCCTAAAAATATTGGAGTTTTATTACAATCAGTATTTTTTGGAACAATTTATCTGCTGTAACACAACCTGATTGACCCTACTCAACAGGCTAAGTTCACAGTCTAGGATTCAGATGATACATTATGTAAGAAGGGTAGCTGGGGGTAACATTGCTAATTGAGCACAAACAAATATGTTTCAGAAGAACATACCTTTGTGGTAGAAAGCAAAGTGAGTCCAATAGAGTTTTCTTTAAGTATATAAGTAAGAGTTTCTTTAAGTATATATTTAATGATATTTAATGTTTCCTGGAAGAGAAATTGGTTGATGTGTTCCTTTAACAGAAGTAATGACTGAGAATTCAGAGAAATCTACTAGTTTCCAGAAGGCAGAATAGTTTGTGGTTCCACTGACTTTTAATTAAAAATAAACATAATATTATATAAGGTAATAAATGCCAGCAGACTGCGAGCTTTTGCAGAGTTTAAGGAACATCTAAAATAATAAAGAGGCTCCTATTCATGGGTCATTGGAATTGTATAATTGTCTTTATAAGGTCAAACTAGGGAACAATGTAATACAATACAGACATATTTGTTCTGAGACCTAACTATCGCAAAATAAAGAAATATTACCGGGGTTATAGGTAAAATATTACTGAGTTGAAGGTAAAATACCTCTTGTTTGTAATAGCTGAGCTTTTTAGAAGGGTTGGAGTTACAGCAATGATCTAATGAAATGTGTGAATTTCTTTAACGAGATGGAGCAATGTCGAAAAACTCTCCCAGAGAATCTCAGAGAACCACATAATCAAATTAATACTTTTTGTTCTTTTTTCTTCTATGTGGGATGGATTCTACCTGCTGATGCAAAAGTGATTATAATAACTAGGAATTTTAGAGCTCTTTCATCATTCCCTGAGGGAGGAATCATCCTCACTCCTTTCCTAAAAATACCTCTTACTAAACAGATCAGTGTTATTGCTAGAATGGAACCGGAATTCTATTCTGAAGCCTTCAGAATAACAATGTGGGCTTTTTAATGAGATTTAAGAGCTAATTACATGAATTCATTGAAATATGCCTACAAAACTTATGGTCTGTAATGGCAAAAGGGCTACTTCCACAAGCAAGTGTGTAGCTCAACCTGTTAAGGTTTCTGTGCGTACATACATAAATATGTAGCTGTAGGTATACATATCCTTGAGAGAAGACATTTATTCAAGATCCATTCGATCATTCATCATAAATTACTACTTAGGTCCAAGGATTTTATTAATTTTATTTATTTTTACCTGTTTCATTTTAGCTCACTGCAACAAGAATGCAAGACATATCCATTTTTTAAAAAATTACACGGTACCACATACCATAGCATGCCATCTAAAATGCAGAGCAATAGCTCCTTTCTCATCACCTCTTGTTATGACTTGAGTAGTTTACTTTGTCATCATCTTTCTCATGTAAGTAAATAAATTATCTTTGTCTTGCAGAATACAGAGTGATTTTTCCTTGACACAATATATTACGTTCATAAACTGGAAGCAGAGAAAAATACACAAATATTATTTAAGGTCATATGCTTAATATCTTTGTTATTGTGAATTATGTTGTTCATCTTATGATTGTACCTAAAGGGCTCATCAAAATTATACAAATGTTCTTTGTCTTAAAACTGAGTGGGAAACACCACTCCCCAGGTTTGTTTTCAAAAACTGACTGCAATTGGAGAAGATAAATCAAAGAAATTGTTGCAGGAAACTAAAAACTTAATCAATTTGATAAAGACTTTGTTTAACTTTTTAAAGTTCACTAAAGAGGTAAGGATGTCATAGAGCTGTTCCGGGTTAGTTAACAGGAGCAAAAGAAAAGCCAAAGGAAAATGAAATTGGAGAATGAAAACAGAAAAGACCACAAAAGAAGCAGAAAATGGAAACATAAAACCATTGCATAGTACAGAACGATCTTTACATTCCTTTTCCTTTTTAGAGTGGATTTTCCCATTATTCACATGAAATGAATTAATTTCAGGTCCAAAGCTGGTAAGTAAATTGCCAGTTCTGAGCTAATAAGAGCATTATTATGTCCAATTATGGTTACAGTTTTTCATATTTTATTTGAACCCTAAATATTGTATTTCTCTTGTAAAACATCATCTGTATCTTCAGTAATGCCCTATGACTTTACAAATGCAGGAGATTTAGAAGATTTTTGTTGGGCAGACAACATACTTCCTTTGATTTGATAAATTTCTCATTTGAATTTTTTAACATAACTAGGTGCTACAAAGCCCATACTTTCATCTTTGGAAAGTGTTTAAAAAGAAGTAACATCTAAGTTTCCAAGGCCTTTAAGTGCAAAGTATTTCTTCAATGAGAAAATTCATCTAGGAGCTCAAAGACTTCCTGTGGCAAAGATGATGGATTTTTGTTGCTCAACTTAAAAATATGAATCACTCATCAAAAATCTGGAATATGAAGTGATCCTTTAAAATAGTTTGAAGATGCCTTTTGAATATTTTTGACATCCACTTGATTTATTTTTCTGACTCAGATAAAATGCCAGCTGATTTCTTTTCTTTCTCTGGAGAGTACAGACACAGAGATTGACAAAGTTAGAGGAAAGAAAATATTAATTAGCATACTGAATATGGGCAGCCCAGTCAAGTGTGTATTTTCTAGGAGTACATCTTTGATGGATCAATATGTTTTATCTGGAAATAATTCTAGATGGGTACTTAATGAAATTATCCTCTGGGCTCATAGTACTGTTAGCTGAAGCATGACAGAATACTTGTAAGAAGAACACAGATTACATTCTTAAATGTTACCAGACATAAATCACAGAGCCACTAATATGAATTTTTATCAGATGGATGTTTCTTTTTATTAAGGTTTGTTTGACTGAAGAAGTTTACCTTATAATACTTGGCATTTTTTCAAAAGTTACTGACTATGATACAAATTTCACTGAAATATTTTGAGTCTTTAGATGAAACTGAGATACATCTGGTTTCCTTGCACACATTCAACATGTGAAACTAATCATCTGATTGCTTACTTTCCTTCTTGCCTCTGTAATTTGTATAGGTCAAGTGTTGTTTGATATCAGACACACTAAATTTTACACAAGGATATGCATAAATGCATTCTAGTAAAAGGAGACATCCAGTTCATAAAAATTCAAGAGGAACATTAACTTTTCTTTCTGGAGAACCAAGAAATTCCCTGAATGGGGATCTCTTCAACCATTATATTATCTATTTCTTTCCTGCTGGACCATGTTTAATTCAACAGCACTCTTGAAGGCTCTGTGGAAATATACCTGCTTTCTCTTTTCTTGAAGGCTTGCTTAGCCAGATCTTAGAGAGTAGTTTATGAAATCAGTAGACCAACCTGCATAAAAAAGAATATCATAAATTATTATTTGTTTAAAGGACTTTAATACTAGCCAATAACTTTTAAATTAAAAGAAGGCCTTCTAGTCCATGAGGATACGATCCATACAGCTAATGAGTCTGATGCAAGACAGTATAATTTTAGGGACAACCTTTAAATAAGTAACTTCTTTTTCAGAAATCCAGGCAGCAGTACTGTAATTAGAGGTCCAGAAGCTCTAAGAATATTAAAAATTTAAGCACGGAACCAGCTACCTTTGCAGTGTCTGTTTGCTAGCAGCCTGTTCTGTGAATTGAATCAATATACAGTCTCTGTATAAAGACTTTTAAGTATGCCTATAATTTTTTTTTTTTAAGGTTAATAGTTCCGTTAAAAAAAAGTTTGTTAAGTGAAAGAGAATAAATTGTTATGTGAAGAGAAAAAAACCACTCCTGTAATCTGTGCTTGAGGATTATTTGCTTAAATAGCCTGATGTCACTGAATATCTTTTCTTTCTTCTTTCTGCTGAACAGTTCAGATGAGCAAATTCATACTCCACATGTTATTGATTAATTATTCCCTGTTCATTGTTCTTGCTTCATCTTTGGGTAGTTTGGCTAATCAATTTGTTATGTGTATAAGGACTATGTGAATGACTGAAATTTTTAAGAAAGGTTATTAATTTGTGCAAATAGTATAGCATGCAAAAGTGCAAAAGAACTAAATACCACATTCCTATAGACATTAATATTAGGAAATTGTTTTTTTCTTTACTAAAACCACTCAACTAATAAATTTTTGAAATACTAAAAAATTACAGGACCTCTAAATACACAGAAAATGATAAAACATTTGAGATGGTTTTTTTTTTTGTTGTTCAGAAAATATTATCTTTAAAGTTCCATTTTAATTTATTTCTGAATAATTTCTTCTAAGGATAAAACTTGATATTTGTGCAGTATATATTGTACTAAAGATTCTATTTACACCTAATGATGCTTTTTTTCCTGGGGCATCTGTGTTTTGAAGAAACCCAAAATAAAATCTCTTAGACAATTTTAATAACCTGCTCCTCAGAGCACCTGTAAATTGTTTTCAGTTAACAGGACTACCAATGCTTGAATATTATAGTTGTCCTCTGTTTTGCAAAATGATAATTCTGTCATGTGCTTAGTATCATTTGTGTTGTACTGAGTAGTCTTGTTCCACTCAATAGGACATGTAAGTATGTGCTCAGCTTTGTGCTGAAACTAGTGTATATCATGAATGTCAATGAAATCAATTTATTTGAATGGCATTAGGGATAGACAATTCACTGCTTTCCAATTATTCAGAAATAATTTCAACCCACAGTTTCCAGTTTCTGAAAACGTACATCCCTCTAATATCACATAGTTCATGCTTTGCTTGTAGGTCATCAATCTTTCTGTAGAATCCTTAGGGGTCTGTTACCTTAGTATTTAATGCAAAGATATGTGATGACAATATTTAGGTGTGCAGGTGTTTTATGCAATAGCACAATTATGTATTTTCTCACAGTTCTTGAAAATTTTACAGGATTTTATAAGGGGGAGAGCTAACATTTTCTGGTTGCTTTATTCAGTGTGATGCCTGAAAAACTTCAAATTTTTAAAACCCCAGTGGATTACAAGATTCTTTCTCTAGTGACACTTGTCTTTACATAAATCTCTTGACACTGGGAGGCAAGGCAGTTTTCCAAAGCATCAATTTGTTTTCAAAACTCTAGACTTTCTTTTAAATAATTTATGTTGTTTATTGTAAAACAAATCATGGCTACATTCAGTATCTAAAGTATAAAATAATCTAAATTTTAAATATTCAGTAGAGGTCTGAAAGCTCTCAAGTTGATAAAGTGGCACTCTGATGCTACAGATTTCTTTATTAGTCATTATCCAGAGCAATGGAAAAACGTAACTTATATTTGGTTAAGTCTTTATCTTGAAGATATTCATGTTAGATTTCATTGTACGTCAGCACAGGAAGAAAAATTTGTTATCTACATGTTGTACACTTGTTCTTTTCCTCTAGGAACATAGGGTTTATGTCTCATATCATGCTTTCTTCAGTATGTGCCAGAGTACACTTTCCTTAAGTAGATGAACATTTACTGAGCTGCATGTAAGTATTCATTGTGCAATGGAAAAAAAGTAACATGGCATTAGTGCATTCTCAGACCATTGCTATCATCCTGAGAGGAGATGCAGTCATAATAAACAGAGGAGATTAAGTGAGGATTAACAAAACCTTTAACTGCCTGGAAAAGCTGGCTGTAGGAGAAAACAACAGTTGTTCTTTGATTACAGTCTTCAGACAAGCAGTTCTCTGAACTCATACATGGCTTGATTATCATTAGAACCATATTTTTATGCGCTATGTGCATTCTTACCATCTTCAATTTACTGTAGAAACTCCTATTGTAATCTATGGAATCTCACAAAGAAATTAAGATATTCAGGCTGAAGGAATTTCATGGTACTTCATTCAGGAACAATGTAATATTGCTTAAAAATCCATATTCTGACTTCTTTGTTTGTTTAAGGAATTTAGGAATAAAAATCTGATTATTCTGATGATTGTAAGATCCTGGTCTAAAAATAAAAGTAGACTAGAAAGTTTTATTATTTTAAGAGAAATCTGGCAAAATGAAAAGTTAATTGGTGCGCCTAGAGTGATTAATATCTCTTCTATTTTTATTACTATGGAATCTGAAAGTTTATATTGGATTAACTAGATCTAACTGGTAAGAGTGATGGAAGATATATTTCCATATAGTTTCACCAGTAACTGTATTAATAATCTGCTTTGAAGCAGAATATAACAAGATCCTGTTAATGCCAAAGGTAGGAAACCAGAAAAAAATGAGGACAGGAAAAAAAATAAATTGTGTGGTCATGTTCCTGTATTTGTTGAAAATCCTGCATTTTACAAATATATTGGAAAAACTGTTCATAGGTGTCTGTCTTTGCTATTGTATTGGGAAACTGTGTTTAGACTGATGTTTATAGTCAGTATTAAGTAACAAATTGAAAGTATGTATTGATGATTGTACTGCTTTTAAAAACTCACTGGAGAAAAGTTAAGACTACTCAAGCCTCACCCCTGGGGGAGAACCAAAGAAAACTAGACTGTGAGAGGTTAAAAATGTCAGTCACAATTTTACTGAAGCAAAACTTGCAAACAATACAGAGGAAAATTATTTACCTACAAAACCAGCAAAGGCAAAACGCCACCTGTCCCCCCACCTCTCAGACAAAATCAAAATTGCCTGTGGCCAGGAGGTCAAAGAGGCTGTTTCATCCAAAGGGATGCACTCTGCTGAGGTGCTGGTGTGAGGCCCAGTGCAGCAGTGGCAGTGCATTTATTGCTGCAGCAGTGGCAGTGGAGGCATTGCTGTAGCAGTGGCCAGCACAGGTATTGCTGCAGCAGTGGCAGTGGAGGCATTGCTGCAGCAGTGGCAGTGGAGGCATTGCTGCAGCAGTGGCAGTGGAGGCATTGCTGCAGCAGTGGCAGTGGAGGCATTGCTGTAGCAGTGGCCAGCACAGGTATTGCTGCAGCAGTGGCAGTGGAGGCATTGCTGTGGCAGTGGCAGTGGAGGCATTGCTGCAGCAGTGGCAGTGGAGGCATTGCTGCAGCAGTGGCCAGCACAGGTATTGCTGCAGCAGTGGCAGTGGAGGCATTGCTGCAGCAGTGGCAGTGGAGGCATTGCTGCAGCAGTGGCAGTGCAGGTATTGCTGCAGCAGTGGCAGTAAAGGCATTGCTGCAGCAGTGGCAGTGGAGGTATTGCTGCAGCAGTGGCAGTGGAGGCACTGCTGCAGCAGGGGTGGTGTCGGCGTGGGCAGGGCTCTCCCAACACCACAGTGTGGTCCCAGCAGCAGCCATCTCTCCTTGACCCCGGCCAGTGAAGAATGGCCACCCTTCTGCTTCTGCCTGCTGCCCTAAAGAGACAGTCCATTAAGGTAAAGTAGAGCGGTGTGGAATACACAGTTTGGTCACCCCCACACAGTGCTAAACTTTGCCTCCTATCCCTCTGACCAGGACAACGATGAAGAGAACTGAAGATGTATATCACAAATGCAGATTCGAAGAATGAATTTAAAAACATTTCTGAAAGTGACTTCCTTCACTGAAGCTGATGCTATTGTGTCACAAGGCAGTCTTCAGAGAAATTGCAAATAATGTATAAATATCTTAATGCACAGAAAGTTCCAGTAAGTTTTTTTGTTTTGTGGGGGTTTTTTAATCTGCTAGAGACGGGTATAAAAGGAACCATAGCTTGAAATTATAAAACCTGGTGTAATTAGAAATAAAAGGTACATTTTTTGATGAAGGGAAGATGCAATTCAATCAAGTAGAAAATGGTGTGGAGTCCCAGTCCTCACTCGGCAAGTTTATTTAAAAGGGTCTTGAGGTCCCTGAGGTGGGTGCATGGAAGAAATGCAACAACATTCTCAAGAGGTTAAAAAAACAAACTTTACTGGCAAACTTCAGAAGATCAGAAATTTGCCAAAACTTAAAAAAACCCATTAATTCAAAATAAAGTATTTCACTTAGAATTGACTTAGCAAGCTCTACTCATACAACCCTAAATTACCCATATTTCAAGACGAGGGAATTAGGAGAAGAAAAGGAGAGAAAGAGAGAAAAAAAAAAGAGGGAAAAGCAAAATACAGACAGCGTCTTGGATCCTGGTATGGTTTTAGCTGCCATAAAATCCAAGGACAATAGGGATGCAACCACGTGTTTCTCAGAGCAATGGGTTTTATCTGCTCTGGCCTCTTGTGGCCACCCCTCCCAGGTGGGGCTTCCAGACCTGTGGCCACTCTGAGGCTCAGCGGGGGTGCAGGGATGGGGTGGGGGCATTGCTTCCCATGTGCCACGTGTGCCAGCGGCTGACAACTGTTCTGGGCTGGACTACAGGCTCCAGGGGGATGGAGTGTGGAGCAGCGCATGTCCCACTTCCACAGAACTTGCACTGCTCCCCCCTCTGCACGCACACTTCAGTTGTTTAGAGACAGTAGTAATTTTCTCCAGCCTCTCACAAATGGTAACATTTCCTCTTTCTTACTCTTTGAATAAAGACTGGATTTTTTTGGAAAGAGATGATTTATCGTTATGCAATCACTGAAATCAATAAAAATTACCTTTTACAGAAGTCAAGCTGATAGTCTAAGAGCTTTATCTGGATCAATCCAGACTGAATTACAGCCTTCCAACAAGTCAGCAGACAGATGCTATATCACTGCAATGGGCTACGTGTCATTTTAACCTTGCCAAAAGATAAGGTAAAATTTATACTCCCATGAAATTACTTTAAACTAATGCATTTTACCTCAGAAGATAGGGTGAGTTAAGTGTGCACATATGGTCTATTGTAACTCACCTTATGAACAGTGACTTGTAAAGCTGCTGTAAATCATTAGCTTTTGATTCTGTGCCCCTATGCTTCCACGAACAGGAAATACTCCATACTTAAAAGCTTTTACATAGGTAAAAGGTTTTACATGGCCCTCCATGGGTAGTAGCATTTTTATGAGACTTGATGGACCTGTAATTCTGATGGGAATAAGTACTTTTTAAAATAGGAATAAAAATCAGTTTTAAGCCCCTTGCTACAAGACAGATCTTCAGGGGTTGAAGGGTGTCCAAAGAAGGGCAACAAAGCTAGTGAAGTGTCTGGAGCAGTCTCATGAGGAGCTGCTGATGGAGCTGGGATTGTTTAGTCTGGGGGAAAGAAGACACAGGGGAGACCTTATCTCTACAACTCCCTGAAAGAAGGTTGTAGCCAGGTGGGAGTCAGTCTCTCCTCCCAAATCACAAGCAATAAGACAAGAGGAAGTGGTCCCAAGTTGCACCAGGGAAGGTTTAATTTGGATATTGGGAAAAAAATCTTAACTGAAAGGATTCAGGCATTGGAAGAGGCAGCCCAGGTAAGTGGTTGAGCCACCTCCCCTGGAGGTATTCAAAGATGTGTAGACGTGGTGTTTAAGGACGTGGTTTAGAGGTGGACTTGGAGTACTCGTCTATGTAAATGGTTGGACTCAATGATCTTAGAGGTCTAAAAAATTCTGTGATTTTATAATACTAACTGCAAATGAATGCAGGTCCTAATTTAATTAGTTACAAGATTAGTTTTTGCGAAAATCATATGATTCATAGATGGTAATAACGCTAGGCATTTGATACAGTTTGATACTTTAAGACCTTTGATAAAATAATTTAGTTTTTAAATCAACTGTCTACTCCTTGTGAGCTTCTAGAAAACAATCTTTCTCTTACAAGATGATCTCAAGGGTAAACAAAATTAATGAAAAAGTTTGATCAGAAAGGGCTTAAAATTCAAGCACACAGGCACTACAATGAAAATATTTTCCAACAGTGCAAGATACATAAGAGTTCAAAACTACAATCTATACCAATGATTTCTATTACCACGGACAGATGATTACAAATTCGGGCTGAACGGATGACCTATTAGAAAATAAAGATCCTATTTACATTTAAGGTGGTTGATAACACTGCATGAAGCAACATGTTTTTTAAAAAAGAAATTAAAGAATGCTTACATTGTTCATAAACAAAGCATTGTCTAAAGAGTGCTAAGATGTGCCTTACATTTGTGCCTGAAAATTAGAATTTGAAAATAAGAAATAAATTAATTATCTCTATTTTTCTCAAGCTATACAGTGATTCATCAAATGTTTTGCATAAGAAGCTGTTTTCTCATACAATAACTGGTTTCTGTGTCACCCTTTCTTGTTGAACGAAGCAAGTCAACAACCTTCACAAGCTTTCTCAGATCTGCTTCTTCCAAAACAAGGCTGAAACACCTACCAGTATGTCTGTATGAGAAGCTAAGAGTGGTGACACCTGCTCTGCAGATAAACATCAGTCTTCAGAGCTCTCACTGCAGTATCTGCTGATGCTGTGCAGTTTTATGTAATCCATTTTCTTATTTTCCAAATGGCCAAGAACCTTGAATGAAAACAGGATCTTATCTGCTTATTGTCTCTAGTTGAATTAATAATCTTCTGTTTGTGATATCTCAAATTATTGCTATGAAAATGATTATAATTTCACAGAAGGCCATGGTAAAAAATAAGATGTAAATGCTTCTAATCAAAGATACTCTTCATGCAAATGAAACTCTAATTAGAAGAGGAAACAATCTGTTTTAGCAGATCACCATGAGAAGAGCTGCTCAGTATTAAATATAGTTTGATAAAGACATTAGCTTGAAAAAAAATACTGGACTAAGTAAAGTAATTGAGTATTTAATCTGGCTTTTAGGATATAATCCTAGAATATTCAGTCCATGGACTGAATTTAGGAATTGGATTTAGGGTTGAATATAAGCTGGAATCAGAATAATTTTTGCTGTTAGGGCCTTTACAAAATATATCTTTCATTTTCTTACAGGTGTTGAAAGCTGCTTCATTGAAACGGGGAATTCATGTTAGATTATCAGAGTTTAGTCTATTTGCACACAGAATTCTATCATACAGTCTAATAAGATTGTCTGGAAATGCTGAAGACTATTACACCAGGGTTCCAAGACTAACTGTCACACTGTATATGAAACAATAATTTAGATTGACTATTAATTTGCATATTTCTTATTTTCCTTTAAAAGTCTCTTCTGTTGTCTTAAAAATTAATATTTTGCAATACAGATTATTTATATATGTTTTTAACTCTAAAGATGGGGTTTTTTTCAGCTCTGTTCCTTCAGGACACTTTAAACCCATCATTCTGAGAAGCTTGCAAGCATGCATTTATTATTAGAGTTGGTAGACACAAGTATTATAAGCAGACACTGGTATAATAACAAAATGTGCTCTATTAGACCATACAAGTTTTTCAAGACAAGAGATCTCCAGAGAAGAAGACTAATTTTATGTAAAATGAAACAGAGAGAAACTCTTAATTTCAGAACAAAAAATTTCAAGATCATGAAGCAGAGAAGCTGAATAAAACCTTGTAATAACTGAAAACATTCAGATCACCTCATTCATGAAACACCTTTTGTTTGCTTTGACCCTTTGGATACTGGTTTGTCTTGCTTTTCTCAGTCTTTTTTCCTGATCAATAGAATGTGATCACTAGATGAAGAAGAGAAACCCATAGCTCACTGGATATAACATGTGGCTGGGTTATGGAATTTAGGTATATCCTGTTCAACTCAATGGGGCAAAGCAAGTATTTGAAATTATGCCAGCTATTTCCTACACTGGTTTGAGAGGTTCCTTATTCTAACCAGGCAAACCAGAGATGTGAATGAGGTCATAGTTACAAACTGACTGCAGCTTTCTGGGATAGTGCTGGTTCAGAGGTATAGCCAGTTCTAATAGGAACAAAACTAAATGACCCTGATGTCACCAAGAAACCACCTCAAAAATGCAAAAGCAGACTCAAAGGCCTCCTCCATAACTGTGCTGTAAGTTTGGGAAGTTCAATTAATTTTCATATCTGGGATAGAAGACAATTAAATCCATGGCTTTAAGTACAGAAAATGTTCAAGGAATAAAAAAAACAATAAAATGCATTGTGCATATTCCAGTTATGTGAAAAAACAGATATATGATGAATATATATTGTATTTAATTTATGGAGTGCATGGTATAGTGTGGAAAAGTTTGTTTAAAATCTTAGATTGTGAGAAGACTGTTGGAATCTAAGCATGTTACCCACTGAAATGCACCTGCATACTACAGCTTCTTTAACTGTGTCGTGGTTTGACACTGGCCCAACGCCAGGCACCCACGAGAGTCGCTGGCTCACCCTCCCTTACCCCAGCTGGGCAAATGGAGGGAACAGAGGAGAAAGGGTTAATGGAGACTTCATGAGTGAGATAAGGAGAGCAGGAGAAAATATTTCAAGGGCAAAACAGGCTCAATCTTAATTACTGAGTGAAATTTATTACTAACAGGATCAGAGTAAGATAATGAGAAGTAAAACAAGCCCTTAAAACACCTTCTTCCCCCCCAGGCCCTCCCTCCTTCCTACCGACAATGCAGGGAGGCAGGGCAGGGGGGTTTTGGTCAGTCCATCACCAAGATTTTCTTCCGCCGCTCCGGGAGAAGAGTCCTTCACTCTGAGGCCGTGGGGTCCCTCCCACGGGAGACAGTTCTCCGTGAACGTCCCGCCGTGGGTCCACTCTCACGAGCAGCAGCCGAACCGCACCTGCTGCAACGTGAGTCTCTTTCCACGGGGTGCAGTCCTCCAAGGACAGGCTGCTCCAGACTGGAAGCAAGGGCCCTCTCTCTCCACCGGGTCTCCCACTGGATCACAGCCTCCTCCAGGCATCCACCCGCTCCGGCGCGGGCACCTCCCCCACGGGCTGCGGGTGGATCTCTGCATTCCCCGTGGACCCATGGGCTGCAGGGGGACAGCTGCTTCACCATGGTCTTCACCATGGCCCACAGAGGAATCTCGGCTCCGGCGCCTGGAGCACCTCCTCCCCCTCCTTCTCCACTGACCTTGGTGCCGCCATGTTGTTCCCTCACATATTCTCACCTCCTCCTCCTCTTCTCTGACTAAGAGCAAAATCTTGTGATTTTTGTTTTGATGACAATTCTCAATATGTCACCACAGAGGCGTTACCAGCCTCTCTCATTGGCCTGGCTCTGGCCAGCAGCATGTCCATCTTCAGAGCCATCAGCCATTGGCTCTGCCAGACATGGTGGGAAGCTTCCAGCAGCTTCTCACAGGAGCCATCTCTGCAGCCCCCCTGCTACCCAAAACCCGGCCGTGCCAAACCACAACATTATTATAATGAAAAAATGTTGTCTTCTCTTTAATATAACCTTTCTCTATACAAAATATATATTTTATACGTGTACTCACTAATTCCAAAACGAATTCTTAAATTTATAGGGAATGCTGAAAAAAAAGTCCAAACAAATAACCAAAACCACCAAAAATCCTAAACCCCACAAAAGCTAAAATCTAAATAAAAGACATGTCTATATAATTTTTATTTGTCATCAGATATATTATTATTTCGGTCAAGAAAAAAAAAGTCTTAATCAATATGATCAATATTTTAAAAAATTAGTTAAGCAGTAAAAGTGTTAAGCAGTGAAATTTGTGAATTTGGGACAAATCCAGTCAACAATGTCACCTGGGAAAAAATCCTGTAATGGGAGACTCTTAACTTGCCCTTGATCATGGTATTCTATCTAAGATTTTATACTTCCCAACACGGATTTCTTACTGTGTCATGCAGCAAGGTGATTGTGGAGGTGGGAGGGAATGAGTGTCTGAACTCTATGTCAAAGATTGTTTATGAATTTAACGTTTAAAGTTAATTGGATAAAATGCATTATTACCCTTGGGAACATTGGTCAGAAAAAAAGAAAATCTTAAATCTCAGAAGAGGCCTTGTCAAGAGGCAATCAGGCTTTTTTTTGCTTATTCTCTGTATGACTTTCCAAGTAACACATTTGGTGACTAAAAGTATCCCCTTTTTATCAGGAAGGCTAACTGCTCAGCCCCAGGCTCTGCAGTTTGTAAATTCAGACACTTTCTCAGAAAGCAGAGCTATGAGTTTAAGGCTTCTTAGGGCTGTCAAGACTTAATGTCTCGATTCTGTTACTTTAAGTACTTCAGGTGCTATTACTAAAAGACTGCTCTGTGAAAGAATTGTTATGTTTGTTCCACTGGTCCTGTTTGATCAAAAAAATACTTGAGAGCTATTCTTAAGAGTATTTTGATGTGACTCATGTTTTCCGTTGCCTGGTTCTGTTAGTTGATACAGCATTTGGAAATGCAGGTGGAGAAATATGTTGGAGGAGAAAAGTAACTTTTACAGAGGATTTTTTTGGGGAAGCTGTGGAAGGAGTCTGGCTGCCCCATTAGGAGATCCTGCTGGAGCCAGGAAACCACTTTTATGTGGTAGGTAGGCTGCACATGGCCTCATGTTGCTTTTAAGTTCATGGCCAGAACCTCAGCTGATAAAAAGCTGATGTAAGTCTAGATGATGTCAGGCCTGAGCCTTTAATGTTCATTGGTAACACCTTGAATCCTTTTAGTGATATCTTGTCTTCATTAACTTTCTTTTCTGGTGACACATCAATTCCAGTATTTGGACCTACAGTTGGCTTTTTATATTGATTTTTTAAATTAATTTAGAAAAGGTTGTGAAGTTCTTCCGAGTAGATATGAAATGATTTATCACTACCAAGAACTATATGTCTCTTCAGTGGAATTGAAAAGAAGGGCTCAGCTCCCACTGTTAACTACGAGCTCTTCTGTATATTAAGCTACACTTAAAAAGTACAGAAATTACTACATATATCTTATCCTTTTAATATGTATATTAGGATAAACCTACACATTTTCTGTAGCCTTTGGAGAATTAGTGTACTCCGTATGACTAAGGAATAACTGGTCACCTTGCCATTTAGTTATTTCAGTTCACTTATCTTGATTACAATTTGGAGAGAGGCAAGGAATACACTTTAACCCAAACATTGGTCTAAGATACCTTACACACTTGGGGATAAAAGAATTAAAGAAGTCCCAATCTAATTTTAGTTGTGACTAGCTCTTATTTTGACATGTAGATCTTTTATCTAAAACAATTATAAGTAGGCAAATTAATGGTAAATTTTCCTAAAGTGGCAAAGGTGACATTTATGAATACAGCACTTGGTGACACTCCATGTGATGACAGCAAATTCAGAATGAAAAATGATTCCCTCTTCTTCCCTGACTTTTGCAGTAGTATTTGACACAGTGCTGAGATGCAGTGCACTAATACCGGTCTCTTTTGGTATCAGAGCTGCTCACACTGTTTCTTCATCTCACCCCCACAGTCGACCTATCCCTCACACCTTTTATCCCTTTTCTCCTATTTCTCCTTATCAATTACTTTTACTAATCCATATCACCTGTGTTTTTTCACTTTATACAATCATCTTATGTAAATAAGGTTATTGCCATTACAAGTAGAGTGCCACAGGTTTTGGGGACTCAGGATTTGTTCGTATTTTTCTTCTTTTAAATATATTAGCAGTTGTCTAATTATCAGGTAACTTTTAAAAATTTTGCTTTGGCTTATAGTGAGATCAAGTAGTTATTCTGTGCAGATTAAATTGTCTCTGAATAAAAATGAGTATGGATGAGTGGACACAGAATGATACCAGAGGCTATTTCCCAGTACTGAAATCTTATTATGGGTAAAAATGTCATATATGCAGCCAAAAAATTTACTGCTCATACAGTTGAAATCTTAGCAGTCTATTCAAAGATTTGTTAATTGTTATGTTATGTTATGATGTTATGTTATGTTATGTTATGTTATGTTATGTTATGTTATGTTATGTTATGTTATGTTATATTTTATTTTATTTTATTTTATTTATTATCAGGTTCAGTTATTGCAGAGTAAGGAAATAAAAAGTAAAGCCATTATTGAAAAAAATATCTTTTAGAATACAGTTGAAATTATTATGCACACATCCTGGTACCTAACCCTTTTTTTCTGACTTTCAACCATCTTTTCACTTTTTCTCTGTATCCTGAGGTAAATGGATTCAATCTAATTGGGGTATTGCAAGTCATCAGCATCCTAAGTCCTTTCATATGGAGGAGTATGGTGTTAATTATGATGGTTTCTTCCTCCTATTCTCTCCTGAATTTACTTAAGGCTATTTTTATGCCTTTGTTAGACCCACTTTGCAGTTTGATCTTTCTCCTGTGGTCTGTAACCACTTCATACATATGGTGCATTTTATATGTATAGCTTAGCTTTCCTTTGTTCTCTTTATGAACAAACTCCAAAAACAACTCTTATGTCTGCATTTATTTGAGTTGTTTATAGCCCTGAGGTCTGGAGCCTGTGTTCTGTCTCTTTGCCACCCCCCTGCTTGTACTTCTATCTATATAAAAACTGCAGCTACACTATACAAATATACGTGAAAATAAACCAAGTTGGGCATAACCCCAGTCATTGGAAAAGTTGCTGTTATGGAAAAATCAAATAAAAAAAAAGTTCCAGGCAGGTTAAAGCAAATTCAGACAAAGTAAACTTTGTAAGCCTCAGTCTGGGGGTCCCAACTAAGTCATTACACAGCCTGTTACTAACAATGTCAACCATATATTTACTGAGCTACAGAGCTAAAAAGTCTTAGTTTGCAAACAGAAGTCACAAATCACACCAGGTATTGTTCAAGATAAAATCTATTTTAAAGTTAACAAGGGGCATAGAAAGCCTGAATAATCAGGAATCACTGAAAAAAGGACACATGGACAACCAAGAGTACCCAGAACCAAGCTTCTGGAAGACACCTTTGCACTCTGAAGACTTGCTGTGATGCTCTATTGTATTTTTATATCTGCCATATTTTGATTAGACTGTTAAAATCAGTTTAATTAAGTTCTTGGATTATCAAATAAACGTGTACTTTTCATGCCCATGACAAGATTTTGAATGCAACACTCATTTTTTTCAAACAAGGAAAAAAAAGCTTTGCTCAATTATTTGACTAGAACTTTTAAGTGATTATTCTGGGGTTTTTCAGTGCTTAATATCTCAAGAAGATTTATCAGTGTCTTTCTAAAATCTAAGAAAAGGAGAAAGATTTTGTCTTAATTTACTACTTTCCAATGAAAAAATTAGTATTCATTAGCTGCTGGGATCTAGTTTTATATACTTTGAATCCAAACCCCTCAAGAACTGAACTAACCTCCACATTCCGCTTCATATTTTTGCTCTGCCTTATGCTAAAGCTGAACTGCTTTATTTGTATTGCACTGTTGTGAAAGTTGTGAAAGTCATAAATGTCACCTTTTTAAAGCATTCTTATCAGCTTAGTCATATTCGCCTTTGTAAGCCGGAACATAATCAGAAAAACAGCTGGGAAATGTCTCAACTAATACTACAAAAGTTCTAAAAGTATCCTTCCAAAAGCTGAGTTAGCTCCTCAGCAGAGACCATATTATCTTGGAATGGATAATATGGAGAAAACAAAGAACACAGATGAAAAAATTTCATAGTGGCACAAAAGTCAAAATCTGGACTGATTTAATGACTTTTTTTTTCCCTATATGTTTGGGGGCTCTCTTTTAACCTGTCCTTGATATCTAAATTCACTCTGTGAGATATTTGAAACCTGCTGATATTTGTATACCACCTAGTTCTGTTGTTTAATCTTTAAGGACTATTATGAGCAATATGATTAATGCATTGAGCAGTATTTAGTATATTTTAAACGACTACTAATTAATTAATTACATGTCCAGTTTAAGCATTTAAGTAAGTGGCAAATTCAAGCTTTTCAAGAGTCTCTTATGGATGAAGAAAGAAGTAATTACTCTATGAAGAAAATCAGAGAACCCTAAGGAGTAGGACTAAAATATGGCAACTTTGAAGACTCCAAAAGGTCAGACATACCAAAATCAGAAAAGAATTTCAACATCATGCTAAGACAAAGCTATAAAATATTTATGTAACCAGGGAGCTTTACTAGGAGCAGGAAAAATTATGGTGTTTTTTCTGTTCAGGATTCTATTTTCTGAATTATTTCTTGGGGGGAGTTTTTTCTTCCTGTGTGTTCTTTTTCAGTGATTTTTTTCTCTGTGCAGATTTCATGCTGAGTGCTAGATAGACGGCTCTCAAATACCATGTTTGCTTATCTTCAAAGAGGTTACAAAATGTACAACAGTCTAAATGCTGATTAAGGTGGTCTGTCTGCATGTCTGAGTTTAGCTATGACTTGTCTATAATGGCCTAGCATTCAAAACTTGGATTTTGAATAATTATTATTTTTACAAGAAAACAAAAGGGAAAAAGGAACTGGACTAAGTCTTGTTGATACAGCTATCTAGTGCTATTGTTGTTGTATTTTATAATCCATGTTGTAGTGTAAAACATACAAACTTTCCCTCTTTCCTTTTGGAAATACTCCTTTATTTCTTTGAACCTTGCTCCTGGAATGTTGTACTGGCTTTCTATGTTCTGCAGTGTTTATTCTGCTATCAAAATCTCCAGACTACCTTATCTCTCATTCCTACTTCTTGACAACTTTATGTTTCTTTTCTTTTTATCTGCAGGGATTTTATAGTTTTTGATGATGGCACTAAGGTTATTTGATGTTTAGCGTGTAACTGGGTTTTCAGATTGCATTTTCAAATATGCTTTTCAATGGTGATTCAATGCTAAAGGAAACCAAATAAAACACATTTTGTATCTTATATTTATTTTCATGATAGCAAAATTCCACCAAGTACATTCTTTTAAAACATCTACATTCTCACGTCTACTTTTGTTAAAGTGTTTCCTTCTTTTTGATAAGTGTTTTGTAATTTAAACAGTTTATCTTTTCTTCTTTTTGCTTTACTCTCTACAGCAGCATTTCTTTTCTTTTTTTATTAATGCAGGTTGAATTTTTATTTTCCAGTTTTGAGTGAAGAGCTTTTTTATGTATTGCACAAAGCATGAAATACTGGGGAGTACTTATAGGAGTATTCCTCAAGCAGCCAGTGAAAACTATACAATCAGTAATGGAACAAAATACTACAACTATTATTATTGTTATTGAAAAGAATGAAAAGAAGACATAGTTCTTCCTTTAAAATTAAAATACTAGTATTTATGCATAGGTCAATAAGCAAATTAAGCTCTGGTATAATTTCTATTTTTCTGGCACCATACTGAATTGAAAAGACATTTTCATTTTAGACAACCAGTTGAAAGTTTGGCTTTCAATTTATAAAGTCTTACCTAATAGAAATGTAGCATTTAGAACAGCAAATTTCAAAGTCTTAATTACCATAGCTGTCTTTTCTGACATGTAATTAAACATTTCTCTCTTTATCTCTCTTCTGGTTTGGCTGGGATGGAGTTAATTTTCTTCACAGTAGCTGGTATAGGGCTGCATTTTGTATTTGTGTTGAAAACAGTGTTTATAACACAGGCATTTTTTCATTATTGCTGAGCAGTGCTTACACAGAACAAAGGCCTTTTGTGCTTCTCAGCCACCCCACCAGCGAGGGTGTTGGGAGTACACAGGAAGTTGGAAGGGGACACAGCCAGGATAGCTGGTCTCTACTGACCCAAGGGATATTCCAGACCATATGGCATCACGCTCAGCTCATAAAGCTGGGGAATAAGGAGTAAGGGGATGCTTTCACAGTGATGGTGTTTGTCTTTCAAGTCACCATTATGCGTGTTGGAGCCCTACTTTCCTGAGCACCTGCTTGTCCATTGGAAGTGGCGAATGAACTCCCTGCTTTGCTTTGCTTACCGGTGCACTTTCTGGTTTCCTCAGTAAAGTGTCTCTATCTCAAACAATGTGTTTTCTCACTTTTACTCTTCTGATTCTCTCCCTCATTCCATCAGGGGAACTGAGCTGCCACCTGGGGTAAAACCACAACAACCTCTGTCTGCAAACTGAATATAATGGCACTGCCCACTACAGTACTGCTCTAATGATACATAGAATATTGTGAAAGATGAAATACCCTGTTAGTTAGCTGCACCTAAAGGAATAGTTGGCATGGTGGTGGTCAGTCAAAGACTGGACATGATGATCTTTTCCAATGATCTTTAATGATTCCATGATTCTATTAAATAAAGTATGTAGAATTATGCATTTGGGAATAAAAAAGTATAGAAAGGAAGATCATTGGAATTTTCTATATAATGAATTTTCTCTTTATTTATCAGATTATGGTTTCTTCTCACTGATGGATCTTGAATGAATGTATTTTTGTTTTTAAGACTTTAATAACTTTCTAAAACACAACACTAGCATGTTCCTCAATAATTGAATAGTCTTAGAATGCAAACACCACTGCAGGGCTCTGTAATTAATTACTTCTGACATAAAAAAGTAGTGAAATAAAAACTTTAAGCCCAATGTTTCTGTATAGTTTTTTTTTTTTTTGCATATGATCAAGAAGATGAAGATGAATACTGAATCAATATCCATCTTACTCATTTAATCAGTTGTTCCACTTAGAAATCTAAGGAAGTACCTTTTCTAATTTTGAATCTCTGAAACTCTTCATACATAAATGAACTTCATTCTTCAAAAAATAAATTAATTTAGAGACATAAGCATAAATTCAGTACAGAAAAACTCGCACCGGTGATAAAATTGTGATCAGAAATACAGTGTTCAGTTTCAAGATTTAAGCAATGGGTTTGTATATTGACAGCAATAACTACCAGCAGTTTTGATCAACTGAAAATACTAAGTAAATAACAAAGTAAATAATCTTAGCACCGCAGGTAAATTGTGTTCACTTTAGAAAAGTACAATCAATCATTGTATTGTAGCTCACCAGAAGCTTCCTATCTTCTATTCCCAGCACAGCATGATTTGCTGATGTTAATCACCAAGCAAATCTATACTGAAAATGGCACTGCTTCTTAACAAATTCACACAGTCTTTGATATTAAATTTATATACATTAATAGGAATAAATATATCAATAAATTCTAATAGATCATCTATCTTAAAAAGCAAAGGAAAAAAATCTTAAAAAAACAAAGAAAATGTGAAGTGATGAGTCATTTGGATAAAACAGCTCATTTTATCAGTTCCATAATTTTACTGCAGTATAATCTAACAGAGAACACTTTAAAGATCTGAGAGGGCATTTGTCTCAACAGACTTGTCTTTTTCAGTGATATGGTAATCATAATTTTCTATTTGATCCCTTGCTACCCATAAACAAACTAAAATATCTCTTAAAGTCACTTGGACTCTCTATTTTAAACTCTTTCTGAAGAAGTTTATATATGGTTGTTAAAAACATTGTTTCCTTTTCTGAAGCCTTGTCCTGATTTCCCTGGTGACCACTGATAAGAATGTATTTCCCTTCAGCTGTCAGTTTTAAATCTGGTGGTTTAGAGAGAGAAAGGTCGCCTGTATTGATCTTCTTTGTTTTTTGAATTTGTGTGCCATTAATTTCTTCTATGAGTTAATTTCTGAAGAGCTAAAAGTGGACTAAATCATAACTTTGTTTTGAATACAATGAGTTTTGTTTTTGCAACCATTTCACTGCTTTTTCTAGTGTTCATCCAGAATAAGGCCAAAACCTGTAAGTAAAAAGAACCTGCACTGGATTTGCAGTGATTTGCCGCTGGCACTGTAACAAACTTCCTGAGAAATAAGGAGACTGGGGGTGATAAAAGGGAAGTAAGTGAATTACAGATGACTATGCTTTGCATCTCCTAATGAAGAACTGAGAGAGATATCCTATGAGTGAAGAATTAAGTAGGAACACAGCTGAGAGGACTCCATGAGACACTATGGGCAATACATACTACAAGACTAGAGAACATCAAACTGCCCTCCCTTCTGCCTGTCCTGGAGGATTCATTTGCTGAAGATTCAGTTTGTTCCAGCTTACATGTAAGGTTTCAGAGGAGTCCTAGAACTTCTTTAATTAACTAATGCCTCTGTGAACTAGAAAGGTTTGATTTTTCTGCCTCCTTCAAACCTGTTTTTCATCTCTGTAGTTTAGCTCACCTCTTGCTGTCTTCTGAACTTCTCAAGAGGAGCTGGAAGTTAGTTAAATCCTCTAACTCAAATTAGAAGATCAGCCTCATTATTGTGTTCCAAAACAAAGATAAACTGTGAGTGATCACTTATAAACTCAACTGTCCCTTGCATCTGTTGCTTAGGAAAAGAAAGCAAATAAATTTTACTAATACATTGAATGCAGCAGTTTAATTTGTTCTGTTGGTCGTACTTCTATGAGAAAGATGTAACTTACATGTATATCATAAGCACACTCTTTTATTACTACCCTCAAATAATAAAAATTTAAAAATTCCTTTTAATTTTCAAAGTAAAGCCATTCTACATTAAAACAAAATAAAAGAAATATAAGGAAATGTGCAACAGGGTTTGCTGACACATATGTGTGTGTTATATCCTTGTCCCCAAACTCATTAACTCAGCCTTTAAATGGCAAGTCCATTTGATCCAGGCCCACAAGTATGGGCTTTGCAAGGGATCTAAAAATCCATGCTATTTAATAATGGCACAAGAGTATTATGCATCCTGTGATGGTAGAAAAACAAAATGATACAGCTTATGACAAATGTGCCAGAAAAACTAACATTTTTCAAAATCCTATTGAAAAGCTTATAATGTTCAGAGTAATTTATCCTTCTAATATATGGAACTTTGTTGTAATTTTCATGTTCCCCTACTTCACCCTATTCAAAGGCATAAATTCTTCTCATTTACAACTTGAACTGTAATTTAGCTTTTTTTCCTGTCATTTTAGGAAAAGAAACTACAGTGTTCTCTGTCATCTAATCTAATAATTTTCGTGTTTGTATTGGTGCAATGAGATTGCTTGCCTAATACGACACATGAACAAGTTTCAAAGCTAGTCATAAGACCTTTGTTTTTCTTTTCATGTCCTCTTTCTTCTGTATTCATCAGATCAGAATTTAACTATGAATGCCCTTCTACTTCTTAAGGCATCTGTTGTGATAGATAACCCAGTCATATAAATTATTTCACCAACAAATTGAAGTTTGTTATTAAATTGAAGTTTATCATTAAAGTAATTTTTGCATCCCCTTCATCCTTCCTTGCGTCCTTCTGATTTATATTCTTTCACTACATCATTGTCACTGAGACACTTGTGGAATATTTTCACTAATCTTTAATTTCTAGAGTAAATAATAACAATAAATTTATTAAAACCATTAATTTTTTTCAATAGCAAATTTCTAATAATATTTTCCTTTTACCAACGTTTTCCATTTATTCCTAGTGTTTATTTCTGAGATGATTACAGTCCTTCATCTTCTTTCTTCTTTGCCCTTTTTTGCTTACCAAATTGCTTTTTTTGTCCTTCTCACCCTCTTCTCCTTGTGGCTCTGATGCATACAAGATTCATTTTTCAGGATTACATGAATCTGATTAATAACTGATCATGGCTTCAGGAAACACAATTCAGACTAAACCAACAGGAATCTACCTCTAACGATGATTCATTCATCATAAATTGTCAACAATATCCAGCAGAGTTAAGTCTGAATGGGACAGCTCTACAGATGGGGCCAGGACTTTTTTTCGCTTGTGAGAGGAACAAAGAATCATTGAAAAAATCATGTTCTCCTTGTTATCCTTTATGGGATAAAATTATATTAAGTGAAGCAGTGAATCAATTCTATGAGGTAGCAGAGTAAAGCTAAGCTATTGGTTATGGAAAGTGCTTTCAAATCTTCCACCAAGCCCTTATTAAATCACCAGTAACTGCAAGAGGTAAGCATTCAGTACTTCCTCTCAGTTTTAGATCAGTAAAAGTTAGTCAGCTGTTAAAATTCATCTGTCCTCTGCCCATGGAGGCAAAATAATCAAAAGCATTAGGAAAATTTGAAATGTTTCATTTTTCTATGAGAAAAACTTCTGAATTTGTTAAGATTCTACCATCCACATCTTAACAAGTCTCATTCTTAAAAAGTCTGTTTAAGAATAAGCCCTGTGTTGTCTCCTTTTTCCTGTGATTCTGGAGTTGAGTGCAGCATGATAAGATAATGCGTTATTTGAAATAAGTAGATAGATGTCTTATCCTACTTGAGGAATACGAGTGCTGTTCCCTTTTAATACTAACGTTTACTATTTCAAGTGCTGCTGAGTCAGTAAAGTGAATGACTCACTGACTTTTTCACATTATCTTTTAATTTAGTTTGCCTTAGATGTATCTACTTGAATGTGTTTAAGTAAATGAAAACCAAACAAAACCCCGAGATTCAGAGTAATTTATATGTCAGAAATGTCAGCTGACTGAACAGTTTCTGAACAAACGGAAGAGAGGCTAGTGCCATAATCCTTAATACACCTATGTGGCATTTACTGGCACCAACCTGAATGGCACTTCAGTAGGAAAGTTGAATTAACAGCTATTACTTAGCCCAGGTAAAGCTTATAGTATAGAGTCCTCTGTTATAAGATTGAAATATCGAGGGAAAAAAGCAATCAACTGGCTG
The DNA here is from genome assembly GCA_013400235.1 of Oriolus oriolus. Lineage (NCBI taxonomy): Eukaryota > Metazoa > Chordata > Aves > Passeriformes > Corvidae > Oriolus > Oriolus oriolus. The sequence goes on from VXBT01001871.1 coordinate 215,564, forward strand.
CCACAAAGGGCTGAACCTTTTACTGTCAGGATATGGTTTGACATGGATTCTTTAACTAGTTCCATTGCTGCCATTTACAGCTGCCTTGCCCCTGTTGTCTCCACTGATACAATTATCTGCGGGGAAGGATTGGGGAAAAAATTACTTTTTGTTTCACTTTTTTATTTCTCTCCAAATTATTTTTATGCAGATCAGTTCCTTCACCTGGCATTTCTGGAGCTCCCCAAAATTCCTACCAACACAGCTGGTGCTACAAAGGGAAGGCCATGTGCAGGATTTGGAGGCTCCTTGCAACTTGAAATGTGCCCAGGAGAAATCCATGTCAAGTCACAGCCTTATCTATAACGGAGGTAGGAAAAGCAGCTATAAATAATAAATGAAATAAAATTTAAAAAGAATAGCAAAGTAATAAATTTCTGAGTTACATAAATTAACCCACTAGCTTTGGAAGATGAAATATCTTGCACATAATATGTACAGGGGACAAAAATAAATTTGTACTCATTTTATGCATTGTTACTTTAACATGTTAACCAAGTTAAAAAGAAATCTTTAAATCCCTATAAATTAATCTTTTTTTTAATGCCTGTTTAAATGACAAGTGTTCCTGAAAATAAAACTCTTAGAAAGTTCCTATGATTTAATTGTCCTCAATATAAACCCAGGAACTTGACTTTAAACATCCTTTTTTGAAAATTATGACTTCTGCTTTAAAAATTTGCATTATCATTTGTTGATTTAGTCCTCTTTTCTAATTTTTCAATGTTGTTCTTTTACAGTATAAATGATAGAAAGGTACAGTACCCTATGAAGAAGTCTGGATATACAAGCACTGACTGCAACAAGAATTAGAAGGAAGATTTTCTACATATTTCACTTTTTTGAAGATTGAAAGCCATAATATACATCAATAAAATTTGATGCAATTGTTCCTTTAAAACTAGGATCGCAGAGTTCTAAGTCTATTGTGTACCTTTGTCAAGCAAGTTTGCTTAACAAAATAAAAGTTGTTAAACTACAATTCAACCTGACAGAATAAGTAGTCAGCCTAAAGTGTTCAGTGATATAGAGCAGATCCACATCTTTATATTATGCAAGATAATTTTGAATTCACAATATGCTAAAAGTTGTTAAAGTTGTATTGTAAATGTTAAAATACCCAAAATATAACTGGAGAGAAATCATACAATGTTTTATGCAATAAAAAATAAGTCCTTTATTTGAGTGCCAGTTTATTAAGTGTCAAGAGGCATCTTACTTCTAACTTGTAATCATATGGAAAAAAAAAATACTCCCATCACCTGGTTGCCCCTTATTGTTGCCTCATTCAGTTAGAAGGTATTCACAAAATACCTGTCTGGAAGATGTATACATGGTTATGAAGTAACTAATAAAAAACCAGTAATATCTTAAATTTTTATAATATATAATGTTAACATTGACTATCATATATTTATTAGATGTATAATAATATAATATTGACCGTCGTGAGTGATATAAAGCAATCTACACCTAAGAGCAAAAGAATAAATATTTTAATTTGGAACTGGGTTTCACTTGATGGGGCTCTGAGCAATCTATCTAGTGGAAGATGTCCCTGGTTACTGCATGGACATTGGACTAAATGACCTTCAAAGGTCTTTTCCAACTCAAACTACTCTATGATTCAAACTACTCAAGATCCAAAGCCTTAAAGTGCCTTGGGTACCTCCAGAGTACTCTGCCACAGAGCAAACTTAAGAAATTGAGTACATGAGATCTGAGCTAATTTAAGGGGTGTAGTGAGATACCTTCACTCAGGGTGAAAGTCCTTTAGCTGAGGGAAATTATTCAACGACTGTATTTCATTGTTGACAAAGATTTGATAATTGTTTAGATGTTTATGCTTGAAGGCTGGGTTAGTGCTCACATTTTCAAAGCCTCTGCTAACATCTTACAATTGTCATTTTCTGCATTTCATTTTTATTCTAGGGTTATTAAAAAAACCTAATTGCTGCGAAGATCTATTTTTTACAGAAATTTATAAAAATTATTATAAGAAGAGGTATAATAATTGCAGAAAATTCAGCTAAAGCTAGATTGAGTTAAGTAGTATTCAACCTAGCTGTTGCAAAAAAAAACAAGTTTCACCTTTAGGCAGTCCAAGATCAATCTGGGCAAATTTTACTTCTGATGCCCTGAAGAGTTTACTTAACACTGTGGTCAGCAATACGATATTTTCAGGGCTACATTATCTCCAAATGGTTTACAATTCATCTACCCATGCAAATAGTAGGTATTTTGTGCAGGACAATCTAAGACAGTCTGGAAGAAATAAAGGTTTCCTGATTTTTAGTTAGGATTACTCTAGGTGTTTGCAGCCCAATCAAATTAGAGTGAATCCAATAGTCCTTATTGAATGCATATACAATATTGTCAGTTGCTGTGTAAAGAAGGAAGGTCAAACACTTGATTTAACATGGTCTGCTATGGTTCCAGGACCACCACGTAGGTATTACCAACAAATTTTGCACAAGATCCTGGTCCTAGCACAAGCCATGCACACATGAAAAGAGCAGCTGGAGAACCTTGCATCCATGGGGAAAGTGAGGTGCTTTAAGTGACTCCCTGCTCTGTGGCTTCAGTGCTGGCTCCACTGGAAGTGAAACTGTTCTGAGCATATCAGTGCTGCCCTCGGATGCATGGTGCAGGACTGGGAGCATGGATACAAGCAAATTGCCACCAAACAGACCTCTCTAACACACTAGATGTATAATGTAGATGTACCCATTCATGCCTTTGGATTTTGTGTTGGGCATTATTCTATCAGAATAAAATGATTTCTGCTTTCTTTGGTCCTCATGCTGTGAAAAAAACAGATTTTCAGAAAAACTTTTTCCCCATAAAAGGATGAATACTGGGTCCAATTCTATTCAAAATCCTTGTAAATTATCTGGATTACGGGACTGTATGCCTCCTCAAAGCGTGCAGGCAGCATCAGATTGGGAGGAGAGGCAGATACACTGCAAACACAAGCCACTGCATGGAGACACCGCAATGGGCTGGAAGCTTGGACACGAAATAATTTTATGAGGTTTAACGATGGCAAATGGAAAGCACTGCATAGGGGAATAGTCCCCAAAAGAAATACAGGCTGAGATACAGTTCTGCTGAAGTGCCTCTATGGACAGGAAAATGAACACTGATTAGAAGTGTGGTAGGGCAGCAAGGAAGGCAAACCTGTGCTGCATCTGTAAGATAAAATCCAGGAGATAAAGGTGTGTGGTTAGTCCACTCTACTTGGAACTTCATAGGCAACACCTGGAATAATGTGTCTAGCTGTAGGTTCCCCCAGTTCAGATAAGGAGAAAAACTGTAATATTGAAAAGTGCCCAGTGGAGGCCCACCACTCTGATGATTAGAGGACTGGAGAACATGATGCATGAAAATATTGAAGAAATCAGCTTTATTCATTATGAGAGGAAGTTGCTGATGGACATGTGTGAGTCACTGTCTTCCAATACCTAGAAAATCATTACTGCAAAGATGGGGATATTTCCTCTGTAGGAATATATGGTGGCAGGACTACATGCCTGAGTTTTTTCAAGGGAAAATCCCATTTGGCTATAAGAAATATAATCATTTCTGTGAGAATAGCAAAATCTTGCAATAAATTGCCCAGAGGAATGGTTCAATTTCTTTGCTGGAAATATTCAAGACAGTTTTGACAGAGCCATGAATAGTCTAATTTAATGCCTCCTTTCAACAGAAAGGTGAACATCTGATCTCAGAGCTCCGTTCTAACCTGGACTTTTCTACAATTATGTCATTTTTCTATGAAATTTCTTGTATATGTATTCCCGTTGAAGGTGATTTGAAACACAGGGTCTGAAGGAACATTGGTATTGGAGCTGTATGACTGCAAGAAGCTTTAAAGATTCAAAGAAAGAAGTCTGACAGAAGGGATTAATAAAAGACATCCTTTCAAACAAGCCATCTAGAATCCCTACGTCCAAAGTCTGCAGAGGTTAATAAGAGTCTTCTTTGACTACAATGGGCTTTGGTTTTCTCTTTAAGTGTTCTGGCTTATTCTATTCTTTTTTTCCTCCACACTTCTTTTCTTGCGGAAGTCTTGTCTAAGAATGTCTAGCACTGTCCATATTCTGTCTACACACTGGACTGGGATTTTTTTCATTTCATACATCATTTGCACTTCCTACTGTGATTCCAGGAAAAAAAGGGCGTTAATCCTTACTGTTCTGGAGAGAAAGAAAGAAGAAAAAAAAGACATATATTGTTACAGAATTGAGGAACATTAGCTATGTGCTTTAATAACAGAACATATGTTGTATAAAAGATGACTTCTATCCTAATTTTAATGAATAAATGAAGATATTTTAACAAAGTTTTGAAATTATATCTGAAAACACAGACAACATGTCAATATAACTATGCATGATAATATATTAGCAAGTGTGATTAGTTCTAATTTAATAGGCACCGATAAAAATGCCACAAGCCAAAGGATTTGAATTTGTAAGGAGCTCTGTGTTAAAAGAAATGGAAAGAGGGAAGGGAAATTCTTTTAAAACGCTGTGCTTTAAAGACCGACAAAAGGCTCTTCCTGTTCGGTGAAGCTATCTGTGAATGTAAGGATAGCTTGAGTCTCTGTCTAGCATGTTAATCAAAAGACCATCTTTAGGAATAATGAGATACTTTTTTAAGCATGTACAGTAGATTACCCATTCAGTAGTTCATTTTGGGCTGTATGTTTAGGGGATCTGGATATGTATTTTCTAAATATGCAGAGGACCCTAAAATCAACAGATTGGGATTCATTTAATTACTTTTTACTTACCACAAATCTAGAGACAAATACTTATCTAGGCTTCATTGGTATTTAGGAGCAAGAGACAAGCACATCTAACCTTTCTGTGATATATATATCCCAGACAGGTGTCCTAATTGACCACAGAGGCATCCTAAGTACCTAACACTTTACAAGGCTAATATTAGTTGCAATCAATTATGTCCTGAAGGTAAACTGGATGTGCTAAATGTACAAAAAAGTGAAATGGCAGAAACAAGTGTTTTTGAGCATTATGCAAAGTCACTAAAGAAACTGAGAATACTTCCACTGACTTCAAATTATTTAAATGTATCTATTAAATACACTCACTTACAGAAAGGTGATGGTATGGTACTAGAGGTAGAATATTTTATTTTAGAATATACTTATGATAGTAGAAGAGAGTAGGGTGTTAGCTTCCTCTTGCCTTCACATTCTGCAGATTTTTGTAGGAAAAAAAATCAATCTTTTGGTATGAAAGTTATTGTAATTTTTATTTCTTTAAAATACAAAATGAAAAAACGTAATGTCGAGATTGGATAATTTTCCATAAGATGGATTTCCTTAGTAAAAGGTCTGTAGTTTTCTAGTTAACATAGAACCAGCCTTTAGTGCAGAAGACTTACAAGTATTTGAATAAAGACACAAAAATGTACTGGTGCACATCCATAGAAAATCAAGAAAAATGTGCAGATTTGGACATTTGGTGGGTGGTTTCCTTTCATATATGACAAAAATATTGAAATTATCATATATTACCTTTAAATGCAACAATATATATTACATTTGAATGACAAATGCTAAAAGACCTTAAAATCCTTATGTTCATTATATTTTGCATTCATACGATATAAATTTTAAAAGATCAATTTACTGTTTGAGAATAATAATAATCATTTGTAATGAGGTAACACTGAGGAACTTATTTATATTTTAGAAGATACTACACTGAACAAGAGTAACTTTATTCTTCTATTATTTCTTTCTGCAACACACAGAGAAGAGATCGAGAATAACAACAGTAAAATCAGATTAACTGAGTAAGTCTAACCTGTTTCCTGTTAAATTTATGTCTGATGCTTATTATGTGACCACAAGACTTATGTGAAGTAGAAAGGAGCAGAGTTAAAAAATTTCAATTGTTATTTGTTTTTTATTTTACAGGATACCCTAGGGTAAAAATAAAGGAAAAATGTTGATGGTTAATATTACACTGACGGCTGGGTCCCTTCATAGCTCCCCAGCCTGTGATGTGAATTCCAGAAGACTCCATTTCTGACTTGGTTGTATTGCTTATACTGTATTAATGGGTGGAAACTCAGTGGGCCAGCTCCCAGGCAGAGTAATTTCAACTAGCAATAGATTGCAATATGCAAATGAAAAACTGTGCAGAATTTAAAATATTTTTCAGCAAAATATTTGCTCTATATTTTATTGCATCCATTTTATGATGGAAATGAAATTTGCCATTTTTTACTTCAACTGGATGGAATAATTTTTCTTCTGAATAGTTTCTATTTATACATGCATGATTTTGCCAGTGTCTTAAAACTTTCTTTACTCTATTGTTTTTCTCACTGAATTTCAAAAGACTTTACATCTGTGCATTACAAACTTCCTGTTAAAATCAAAGAATCACAGAATGAGGTTGGAAGGGTCCACAATGGGTCATCAGGTCCAACCTCCCTGCACAAGCAGGGTCATCCCAGAGCACACTGCACGGGATTGTGTCTGAATGGATCTTGAGTACATCCAGTGAGGGAGACTCCACAAACTCTCCAGGCAAATATGATTTCTTATTGCAAAGATTTGAGTACCTCAGAGTCAGTTTTTAGTTCTTGAAGTATTCGTATTAAACCCCCAATGCATAATATGTACTTTAATTTCTCTAACAATTACTGTTTTCCAGCTCTTGTCTTTGGCAGAGAAAATTCTTTTTTATCCAAAGGAAGATTGACACTAGTTTCCAGCTGAGGTATAGCTCACCTACTTGCAACATTGCTCCTTTTCTCATTTGTCTTTGCAATAGTAGAACCTTTCTGGGGAAGTATTTGACCTCTACATTTATCAGACTACCAGACATAAGGTGCTATTAGTGTTCACTGGGACTGAAAACAGTCAGGACACCTATGTAGTAATTAATTCTGTAAAAAAATACATATGATGAAAAATCTATAAGCATCTTTATGAATTTATAGATAAAGCAGTTGTGCAGTCTTCTTAAGTTGCACTTGCAAGGTACACACACTTTGACTCTAAAAAAAAGTTAAGTGAAAGTATAAAGTGAGCAGCAATGCCTTCTAACCAAATAAACTCATCATTAAACCTTTAGAGATCCAAGATGCATATGATTTCCATTTCAGCTTTTTTGAATTCAGAAAAAATTTTGTAGTCATTGCCTTAAAGATCAGCACCAGTAGCCTTCATGATTAGCATAGCTCACATTGCAGATCACATCCTAAAGGGAATAGTTAATTTTTCTGGCTTGAAGCAGGGGTAATTAAACAACATGCAAAAGAGAATCCTTATGTTTTCTTCCATCCCATCTCTCAGATATTATTCTGAAGGGATTTTTTAATATAAAATATTCCTTCAAGGAATACACAATTCAGATAGATAATGTGATTCTATGTTCTGTGTTCTGAGGATGATTTTTGCTGGTTTTTAAAGCAGTGATATACCTAAACCACAAAGTCTGGTGCTGAATTTAGAGTCTGTTCAGATTTATGTTTGTAGTTTAGTTGTCAAAACTGAATAAGGATCCTGCTTCAATTTCAAGCTGAGTAAATTAGGATCAAGTGAACAGATTTAGGCTTGGTAAAAATTCTACACCCCAAAATTAATCTGGATATTATTCTTTTATACATAGATACACACACTCTTCATGAAGATTACAGCCTAAAAATATCTGTATGAGACCCTGCCAAAAGTAAATGTCTTCACCCTGGACAGAATTTGGAAATTTATTTAAATGTTTTGGTAAATTAATCCTTCTCCTTTATTCAGTACTAGTGAGCACATTGTGATTTTTCTCCAGCCTGTCTATAAAAAAGTAGGTCTCCTTTCCACACAATAATAGCAAACAGGACTTTATAAATATGCATTGTTTCAGATTTAGGTTCTGTGGATTGGGTGATCCCAATGACTAATTATAGATACATTACAGCTATTTCTTGATTTGACTAATGTACAGGTATTTGAGTGTACAAGACAGTGAACTAATCATATCTCTGTTCTCAAGTTTTAAAGAACAACTATTCCCATTGGTGGGTCCACTGGAAGAATGGCCTAGAGGGTTTTGTTTGCCTAAATAATTTAGTGAAAACACAGATGTACAGAGCTTCAGAGAGAAAGAAACCCCTGTCTTCTGTTTATGTGAGAGGAGCATAAAATAGGGATATCAAGAGAGCTTCATTTGTGCAGGTTTTTAACCAAGAATTCCTCTCATTTTTGAAAGCATGAATACTTTTTGCAAACTTAAATTTTTGCATGCAGGCAGCCTGACATGGGAAAAAAAGTGGAATGGAAAGGGCTGTAAGAGATAACCTTGATAGCAATAATACGGCTAATGTATCACAGAAATTTGGGATCTGGGTGCTTAGATAGGTCAGTGAAATTAGGCAAACTCTCATTTTATCTTTTCTTTCAAGCATTACCTGAAATTGAAATTATAACATATTGAAGACAGAGAATGATGACGGCACTCTCAAGAGACCTGAGATAGGTTGACTGAATATTCCTCATTTGGGAACTAAACACCAAACTGTGATATGAGAACAATTTTCTGGATGGGAGAGAGGCAAATGGTCTGGTACTGGACAGTTTCTCTACTAGATAAAGCTGCTGGGGAACCAAGGTAACAGTTTCCTGATCATCTCCCTCTCCAAGATACTAGAACTGTTTTATTATGGATCCACATGCAATAATAATATGCTTTATTTTCTAATAATAAATTTTTCCATGTTTCACATACAGAATCAGAATTTACTTCACCCCATTTTAACAACAAAATTAAGAGTCTATGGAAATATCCCCAAAGGCTCACTGTAGCCCAGTGATTTTAATCTCCCTCTGATTCCTCTATCATTAATGAAGACAACCAGGCATTTATCCCAAGGGACAGTACACTACTGAGGATACAAGGAAGATGTAGTTAATGATTTGAAAAATTCTGTCTGGATATCAAGTTAATAATGTTAGTTCTAAGATGAAAATCTACCAGTTTGAACTTAATTTTTTATTTCACTGGCCATTTGATCAAAGCTGTGAAGTAATATTGTAAGATAATAATTTAGAAGGAATAAAAATCAATCATTTTAAAATTAAGAAAAGTTTTAATTTTATTTTCCCAATTATCCAGAATTGTCAGTTGTCACTGGAAACAGATCCCCCAAAGAACTGGAGAAGCTCATCAAGGGTGTATTTATTGTATTACACTCTCATTATATCATGGTTTCCATAATCAACAAGGATTGCTTTCTTTTGTTTCTTGTTCCCTCTCTTCATCTATGCTAAGGGAAATGGAATAAAGGAAAACATGGCTTTGGTACACATTTTTGGGAGTCAATTTGACGGACTTATCATGTGCACTTAGTTAACACTCTTAGTTTCATTGCCTCCTACCAACTTTTCACTTTTCATTTTAAGATTTTCTCCCAGAATTATTCACTTGGAATTATTAAAAAAAAAAAACCAAAACCCAAAACAAACAAACAAACAAACCAACAAAATCCCAGAACCCTAAAAAACCAGCCTTGCCAGGTGGAAACACTGAGGAATACTTTTTTACCACAGGAATGACAGAATAAAAATGACCTCTAATATCAATGTTATTTGTTACAATAAGAGACATAATGGGTGAGATTTTATCAGACTATAAAAGAGGTCATGTTAGATTACTGACATTATTAAACCTACTCTGGCATTCTGATTCCATAAGCAGCTGCCTGTACTTGATGCTTCAAATAACAGCAAAAGCTACCATAAAGCACTTGTCCATTGTTTAATGTCATAGTGAGGGAAGAAAAGTTCTTTCCTGACTCCCACAGATTATCAATTTATGCCCTGAAGCATACAATTTTATTGTAATTATGTTAGCTTGCATAGTTGTAACTGTTATTAATGATCATAAAGTTGTAGCTTTGCCATGTAAATGTATTGGAGAAAGAAATAGGACAATGTAAAAGGTAACTAACCTTGACATCAGTAGAAGCTGTGGGAGCCCAGCAAACAGGTCATTTACTGAAGTGTTCAAAATACAGTTTAGTTCTAAGAAGTGCATATCTAATGCAATGAGGAGGAGAAAAGAGTCCACATTCTTGAGAGTCATTATGGTTTTATGGATTGCAAGGAGGTCATCTAAAGGTTTGCACAGAAAATGTGCAATGGCTGACATACTTTCAAATTGCCAGAAGGTTTAGGTGATAGCAATCTGAATGAAATGGGATGAACTGACTGAATATTCTACCTGTGTAGAAACCCTCTTCAAGTTGGGGAGGGGTTGTTTTGGTTTTGCTTTGGTTGTGTTTTGTTTGTTCATCCACGTTCTTCTTTCTGGCATTCTGTTTGCTCTAGTTGTAGTTTTGGATCAAGAGGAGAGAAACAGCACTCTGAGGCTTCTAAAGATCATTTTGGATGAAAACTGGGTAGTGGTATGAGGAAAAAAAGCTGAAAATTGTTTTGGAGACTATGCAGAAAGGAACCTTGAAATAGCTGAGAAAGGGCTAAATGGAAATACGTCTCCAAAATTGACAAAAAACCTATAATCACAGGATGAATTTAGGCTTTGCATTCTAATGGAAAATTTTTGGAGTCTACTCTGGACATGTCTAAATGTCTACTGAAACCTACATAATTAAATGGATTGTTACCAGCAAAACATTTCATACAGAAGCTACATCCTGAAAGGATTAAAAGAATAAAGGAGTTTAAACATTTTTTTTCTTATTCTTTATATTCAGATTTCCCAGCATGGTTAATTATTCTTATTTTCCATCCATTTCAATATGCAAATGTACCGTGTTGCAAAGACTAGGCATATTATACAATTTAGGAATTAAAGATTTTGCATTTCACACTGTGGAAAAAACCAACAACTGTTGATTGTTAATAGGTAGGAATGTATGATGCTCTATGTCTTTCCATTCTAAGTTATGTTAGCAGAGTTACAATTTTCCTGCAGTGTAATTGTGACTAAGTGAATAAAATGTCAGTTGGGATAATGAAATAAGAGTAGCAAGATGGTTCTGAAAATTAACTGCCAAACTAGCAGCTACATTAGCGTATTTGTGTTTGTTTCAGTCTTTGACTTTAACAGGTTTGAAAAATAGCAAAGAAAAGCACTTCTGTACTCCTTGTTCCTGGGTAGACCCTTCCGGAGGAGTCTAGCAGTGCCTGTTTAGAGTAGACATTTATGGCTGAGGTAGCAAATTTCTGAATATATGTTATTTCAAGAATGTTTGACATTTGCCTGGGAAGCTGTTCTCTAGTCCTGAAAGAATAACAAGCATGTTTTTGTACCAAGGAAACAGAACCATCTTGTTTCATCTCTGGGGATGATTGAGACTACCAGCAAAAATGTAATGAAAAATTTTTTTCACAGAGTGTCCAATAATTGAATGTATGACACTGTAACTACATACAACATGTTTTTCTTTTAAAATCAGTGTGTGTTACTACCGTTAAGTCTTAGTGGAATAAGTATTTATTTTGGCAAGACATATGCAACTGTTACATCCAGAAAGCAACTAAGCTGTTACTCATATCAATACATGGTCATAAACTAAATAGATATCAATATCACAGCAATATCACAAGATTGCTATACACATTATTGTACTATTGTATTATATTATAGTGTTATACTATATATGTTGTTACATTAATTATACAAGTACAGATGTTTCCGGGCTCTGTTGCTGTCAGAGAAAATTATTAATACATTTGGAATAAGAATGCACGTGACCAAATTATATAAAGACTGTAGCAGCCACACCTGACCTTGCTTGGACTTCTCTCACCCCAACACCAGAGTTTTTGAAAGTTCAGGAGGCTCTTAGGCTATTTTTGCAACTGACATTTTACTGATATAAAGTTGCATCATACCCTAATTTGGAACCTATACATGACATTGTAGGCAGAGCTGTCTGTAAATTCTCTAGAAGACTACAAAAGGGTCCAACAGAAAATAAATGGATGATTCACCATATACCTGAGAAACTTACCTGCAGATTGATTACTCCTGTCTTATACTGCACTGCTGCCTGTGTAAACATTGCCATTATAGGGAACTGTAGCTTAGTATTTGCTCTACAGTTTTGTTGATTGTGTTTGTCTGGTAAGATGCCGTGGTTTAGGAATTATACTCCCCAGTTTAGTACTCCCACAGACACTCGCTGAACTATGCACTGCTCACTTGCTCCCCCCACTGCCTTCCCCCCTGAGGTGGGCTGGAGAGGAGATCTGGAGGAAGTAAAAATCACAAATTGAGATAAGAACAATTTCCTGGAAACAGCAGTGAGCGAAAACTGAGCCGTAACAGCAACAATATTAACAGCAGACGATACAAGGAAAAAAATGCTCACCGTAAAAGGCCCTGACAATAGACAATAACCCAACACTCACTCCAGCTTGAAACCAGCATCACCCAACTGCTCCCTCCAGCCTGAAACCAGGGCCACCACCCCACCTCTCCCTCTACCACTCTTACTCAGGCAGAAGGAATCCCTTTTCCTCATAAGAGACTCCCTTCCCCCTGCCCTAAGCAGTGACATGGGGTGGTACAGAATAACTTCTGGGTCCTGGTCAGGCCCCCTCCTGGCTACTGCAAAAATAAATCCTGTCCTGGATGGAACCGGGACACAAAACTACCTTCCTTTAAAGACTGGCAGTTTAATATGAATGCAAAGGCTTCCCCAACTTTATAACAGTCCTTTGCAGAAGATGGCAAAGATAAGGCAAATGAGGGTGACAAGGAAGAAGCATTTAGATAATTTTCCATTGCTGTCACTCTGTCCATATTAATTCTGCTCAGCACCTTGATTGTTTTTTTTCTTTTTTCTTTCAAGAAGAAAAATGTTATCTTATGTTTTCTTTTAGTTCAGTTTTTCCTGCTCTCCTCCTGGAAATGTATTACTACCACACATACCACATTTTCCTAGTGAAGATCAAAAAATGAGAGAGTCTTTTCTGGTAATCTCTGCCTGTCACTGTTTCCTTCATTCTCAGTTACCAAGGTGAATTAAAAATTTTAATTATTAGAAAATTTGAATGTCTGTATAAATTGCAGCATTATCTAAATATGTTTATATTCTTTGGTCTCTATGTATATATACCTGCTCTACACATCAGAGAAGAGTAAATTTATCAAAAGAATTTAAAAAACATTGACACTTACAGTGCATCAAGACCCTTAGCTACTTTGGCTCACATGACACATTTCTACTGAGATGTTAATACGAAAGTGTTATAAAATAGAGTGAGAAATTTCAGCTCCCATCAGAAAAATTAATCTGCTGCCAAAATTGAAACATTTTTGTGTAAAGTCCTTGTGTAAAGGCCCTTGTGTAAGTTTGTAATATAAACATAATAAATGTGTGCCTAATGACCATTTCAGGTTGAAATTTTAGAAAATTTTCAGCTGTGGTCTCATGAGCCCTGTTAGGTTTACATTACTAGCAGATTTCCCAAAGTCTGTTAAAAGACTTTTGGAAACAAGTCAAGAGCACTTATCTCCCTACAGAAATCCAGCACAGTATATCTAGTACAATACACAAAGAGAGAAAGGCATATGTTCATGTATCTGACACCAACTGAAGCAATGAATACAATGAAGATTTTCACTGGGAATTGTAAGCAACAGATCATTTCCAAAGGAAAAGCTGTGCCTGCAAATGTTTTTTGAAGTTACATTATAAAGAAGGTTCAGGATCAAACAAACAAGCAAACAAAAAGGTTTTCTATTGTTTCACAGAATTTTGAACTCTATGCTCAATTACTTTTCAGATATGTCACCTCAGATATTTCATGTAACTTTAGTCTATATTTAACTCTAGTACAATAGTGAAGGTAAGAAAATCTGTGGAAATTTGAGTTGACTGGAAAAGGACAAGATCTGTAGTTTGTATTCATTTGTGCCAGTGCAAACATTATCTATGCTAGTTAGAATTCATATGTTTTAGGTATGGAACACATAAAATTATCTGTGTAATTTGAATACAGGGAAATGTGGTACTTAATGGACCATGGATAATGAATTCATTATAACCAAAACTTCAGTCATGCATCCTTTGCTACTTGAATACATATGAAAGGAACTATACAGGCTACTGAGAGGAATTTAAAACTCATACTTTCTTGGTATCTCAGGCTAATTTTTACCAAGATTTTTCTTTGGAACTCCATTTTTTTGTGGGGTTTTTCCCAGTGGAAAAAAGAAATTAATGTTTTGTATCCATTATCCAAATAAGGTATCATAGAAGCTTTTCACTGAAGTCATAAGTAACAGAAATATATTCTAATAAATTTTAAAAATTCATTTTTTCTAAGCAGCTTTAGGAAGAAAACTAGTAAGATTTTGAGCAGACACTGAAAAATTATTCAAAATACTGGTTTTCTAAGAAGTGACAAAATAAAGCTTGGGTTTTTTCCCCCAGGTTTAGTTTTCTGCAGAGGCTGGGGATAAACCTGCATAAATATATTTCTCATTTCTATGGCAACTAACCACCACCAACTATTTTACTAAACATTCAGTAACCATTCATTAATCATGAATGAAAATAGGGTGAATAAAATGTGGAAGGGATACTTGTTTAGAAAACATTTATCGGTGAAGAATTAAAAGTAAAAAACTCACAAAGATGATGTAGAGCATTTGCTAACTATTCTTATTAATAGAGACTTGAGTTAATGTTGTTATTGGGCTTGTTTGTTTTCATTAATTTTATGTTCTTTTTTTTTCTTCCTTTCTTTGGGCCCTGGCAGGATAGATCCATGAGTTTTGAGAAAGCTGGCAGACACCGTAGCTATGCCACTCATGATCATTTTGAAAAGGTCATGGTGATCAAGAGAGGTGCCTAAGGACTGGAAGAAAGACTTGCCAGAAAGCAGCTTTGTGAAGGACCTGGGAGTTTTGGTGGACAACAGGCTGTCCATGAGCCAGCAGTGTGCATTTGTGCCCTGTGGGAAATGGAGTTACAGAGGGTTCGCAGGTGCTGACAGAGAACACAAACAGCATTATGCTTCAAGAGATAGAAATGAATACATGTTTCAATCTGAGGCCTTGGCGAAGGCTGCCTGAGTTAGAACAGTGAGCTTTTATATTTTAAAATAAGAATGTAGTTTTATACATGTAGTTTTATATATGAAGTTTTAAGAGAAATAAGTTTTATAAAAGTAAGAAATATATTATAAGAGTAGAAACATATTTTAGCAAGTAATAACAATATAATAGGTAAGAAAAATTAATGATAAGTAATAAAGTAAAGAACTTTTAAGTTTAACAATACACCTTTCAGTAGAGTTGTTAGAAAGTTAAGATGGAACAATTTAAGCCCGTGCAATAGGCCTTAATGACAATATGATGATTGGTCAAGAAAATGCGCATTGCGGTAAACTTTGTACGGTGATGATTGGTACAAGTATGGTAGCATGATTTGTGGCACTTGTTTATTGGTTCAGAAGAATATGCACGATGTTGTGACTATAAGTAGAGGCTTTTTTCTGTTTAAGGAGCTTTTTCTTTTGGGCTTCTGCAGCTTCAGCTCACGCACGCACCTGCTGCAGCTTCTATTGCAATGGATACTGTTATAGCCTTATAGTTGAGATGTTGCTCACAGCATCTCCTCTGTCTCACCCTTCAAATAAAATGAGACTGATTTAGCTACATATACATCTCTGTGTTATCTCTCGGTTGCCCCGACACCATTAATCCCGACAGTGCCCAAGAAAGGGGTATGGTTTGCTAGAAAAGAAAGGCAACAAAAGAGGGACTAGCTCAGCATTCTAATATAAAGAACAAATTCTTACACTGAAATTTTAAATGAAACTTTTGCAAATGTGGTGGGTAATGATTCAGGACAAAAGGAACATCAGTGTTATAGGAGTCCCCATAGATCAGTAAATCTGGGAGATCACGTGAGTTAGGCTTTTCGTAAGCAATCTCACACACCTACAGGTATACACAATAGAGACTGTTGCATGAGAGCTGGTAATTCTAAGCACTCTTCCTGGCAGTAGAAGAAAACTACTGCTCACTGTCTGCTGCAGTTTAGTATGTGCTGAACTGCATTCTAAGAGCATCGGATTCACTACATTGCCCACACAGCAAAGTGTAGTCATAATAGACATGTCACCAAATTAATTAAACCCTCCCAAAAATATAGTAATAGGTCACTGGGTTGACTGTTAACTGACTGCAATAACAAGCAAACAGGCAGAGAATAAAAAAGTTGGCTTACTGATACCGGGTCCACTATTACAAGAGCAGGAAGCTGTTGGCAGATGATGATAAGAAGGTCAACATGCTAAGTAACTTTTTTTTAAGGATTCTTGACTAAAATATCAGCTTTAACCTAGAAGTAAATATAGTTAAAACCAACAAAGAAAGATTTCAGCCTTAAATAAATCAAGAATAGGCTAGAGAGCACTTATACAAGTTAGGTGTTTTCATATTGTAAGAGTAATGGTTTTTAGTCTATATAGTTAAGGAATTGACTGGTAAAATCAGACCACAAACAGTAGTTATTTTGAAAATTTACAGATCAAAGATCAAAAAGGGAATTGTTGTGCCACATTTAAAGAAAATGCAGAGAAGGAGGAGCTGTGGAACTGTGCATCTTTCAATGTTTACTTCTAAATAGTAACTGGAACAAGTAATCTAGCAAACCTGGAGTATCTGCAAATAAGAAAGAGCAGACCAATAGCCAAAAAAAGATTTATCAGTAGCAAACCACCTCAAAACACTCTAATTTATTTGTGCAGTAGATAATAGCCTTTGTAGACAGAATAGAAGTAGTACAGTCATACAACTTGGCTTTTAAAGTCTTTTAACATTGTGCCTCATGATAGTACTAAGAAAGCTGAGAAAGAAAATGTTTGAATGAAAAAGCTTGAGGGTGGAATTCCAGCAAATCTGGCAAGGAAATTGTGTCTGTGTTGTCTTGAGTTCACAGCCAAAAAGATGGGGGTTTGCAGGAATCAGTTAAGTACAACAAAGCACTAAAAATCCTGCTTAGGAAAGAGTTGGATTCTTCTCATTGGATCTTCAACAGGGGAGTAAAAAGCATCTCACAAATTTAAATCTATATAGTCTATACATAATAGAACAGAATGTTCTGCCAGAGGCAGCTGGAAAGATTGAATAGTCTCTTGAGATGCCTGCCTGTGCATCTTCTTTCCTTAGCACATACAAACTGATGTGAGAATAGGTGGCAATTTTTTAGCCTACAGGTTTTATTTGTCTATTTGCTTATGCCAATAACAGTTTTAGCATCAATGGGATTATTTGCAGTTAAATGCATTCACTTCTGTAGTTTTTGTAAATGCATCTAATTGTTGGTTAAAGACAATGTGTGATTTAGTACCTGCAGGCAATTCTTAGGTCAAAGGCAGAAGCAGATATTTAGTTAAATGAATAGTTAATTACTCAGCCATAAATTAGGAAGCATCAGTCTCGTGTTTTCATGAACAATGCTATTTATAGACATCAGAAAGAGATGGACTGTTTTTCAGAGAATTTGAAGATTTAATGGTGGATTTCTGTGCGAGGAGCTTTTAGGATTACATCCATGTCGTATAGTATTTACTAAATTCAAAAGTTAGGTTTTAATGTTAACACTACAGAGAGTTTGAAGTCTAATTCTAGGGGAGGTTCAAATGATGTGCCTCTAACTACACCATATGGTCTAAATGCTGAGTATTTTATAAACATGCTTGAGACAGCTCTAAATTAGGTCATGGCTAAAACAGCAAAATCAAAGTCAAATTTGGGTCAAAAGGACCTGCTTGTCCTTTCTGTGTAACACAGAAATAATTCAATGCATAAATCATGTACATCTGCATAGATGTCTAATTTGTGAATCGTGTTTTTGTCATTAAAATTTCACGTGTTGTGTAAAGCCACAGTGTTCCATCAGAATCAAGTTATGCTTTACAGAGAGAAAAAAATGTCCTACTTAGAAAGAAAAATATGTAGGCATAAGTATTAAATCCATAGTTAATAGGTCCTTAAGGTTTTCTGAGATCTTTCAGCTGAAGCTGGATTTAAATTCCCATGTTCTGCAGTTCATGACTAAATTCATTCTCTGCATCTGTTGTTATTACTTTTTGCTGGGTAGTCTAGTTTTCTGCAATACTGTATATTAACCCAGAATACTCCTATATTACATTATACATATGCAATAGCTGTTAACACTGTGAAATGTGGTAGTTTGTTTCCTCAGAGGCTCTTATCTTTGGATGAATATCACTGGTATGATACCACATTGATCCAGAAACGTGGGACTGAAGAGGAAAGCTAACATCCCAAGAATGTATCTGAATAAAGCTCAGTTTCTTAGTAAAGCTTGTCTCTAGTGTTTTGGAGTGGCTTAGCATAAAGGTGGCATTCAGCTCACCTAAAAGTTAGATTATGTAAAAGTTTCATGTCTAATGAAATCGTTGGGCTTTGACTATTGGAAGGAGAGCTGCCACTGGGGACAGAACCTTTTCCTACAGTGTGTATCTGAAGCTGAGTCACTACTGACTAGGGCACTACCCAATGTGCCCAGCTGTGCTGGCTCCCTACCACTCCCCTTAGGGTATGTACTGGCTCCTTTACTGTCCACATGCCCAGATACATATTTTTACATTTCCAGGGGGAAAACAACCTAGACTGACCCTGGCACAGCTAGGGAGCAGTGAGGTTCTAAGGAAACACTCTTCAATAAAACTGAGGCATATTTGGGTGGCTATACTAAGCTGGAGTCTGTAGGTTCCCTGCTCTTTCTAGTGCCTAGATTTAAACTAGACAGTTAATAATATAAAAATACTTTTGGTTATTGAACGCTTTGTTCTTTTTTTTTCCCACATCTTAAATGTATTTCCCAATCTGTTAACTTCCTAAAAATCCACTGGGCTAAAACACTGAGGAAAATAAGTTTATCAAGATATCAAGCACTCAGTTCTATTTCAGTTTTAATTTCACTAAAAGTTCTTTATAGATCTGGGAAACATTGTATTTGTCATTCATTTCAATTTGTATTAGTAACAAATGAAGCTTTTGATGGCTTGGAAGATTATCTGGAAGATTCTCATGTTCTTGCAGTACCTTAATATTAAGTAGCTTTTGTTGTTTCTCAGAAAGTAGTTTTATAAAGCAATGACTCATGAATCCTGAGCGCAGTCAGTGATTTCAGCAAGAAGTCGATACGGTATTTATTTCACATATCAATATATGGCACCATTCAAACTGCTAAGAAGAGTCATGTCTATATTCTAATTTGTAAACAACACTTTTCATCAGAAATCTACAATAGTTTTAATACATATTTTTTTTCTGCTATAAATAAATTAAAATAAGAATAATTCATAAAAATATTAAAATGTAATCTAGCATCATGTGATATATACTAATGAATGAATATGATACAATTTCAAATACTATGAAAAATAACATAAAACAAATATAGAATACAAATAACTTTTATTTCAAGGTATCTTTCACACAAAAATGTTAACAATACAAGGGTTTTCTGTTTCTCACACTTTTAAGTATTGCTTTTCAGGATATTAATAGTGAAATTTTTGACTATTGTCACTAAAGTGACATCATTATATGACACTTCCTCAGCCTAGATGAGATTATCTAGCATCCCGTTAATCATGTCTTGTAAAGCTCCAGTGATGGGGACTCTACTCCCATCTACTCTACATCACATGTCTCTGGGGAGGTTGTTCTAGTCATTGACTCTTCTCCCCGCAAAAATTTACTTCTTGTATCAAGATTAAATCTGTCCCAGTCTGCAACTTGTACCCATTGGGCATGGACTTCTCATGTGGCTTCTGTCAAGAAGAGAGACATCCCTCTTTGTAATTGTCCTTTAAGTACAGGGATGGTGTTATGAGGTTCCCACATGCCTTCTCTTTCCAGGCACAAAAGACCTAACTTCAGTTGCTCCTCTTAGGGCCAGTTCTCCAGCCCCTTTTATCTTCATGGTGACACTCCACTGGACCCTCCTCAGTCTGTCTGTATCTTCTTTTAAATTTTGGGCACCAGAAATGGACAGAGTACTTCAAGTGTGGCCTTACAAGTTCTGGGTAAAGTGGGATGATCACATCTCTACCACTGCTAATAATGTTTCTGCAGATGCAGTGCAGGATCCATTTTGCTTTCTCTGTTGCAGCCACACACACTGCTGACTCACAGTCAGCTTCTTGTCCACCAAGACCCCCAGGACCCTTTCAGGGCCACTGCTCCCCAGCCACACAGATCGTGGCCTTTTCTGGGCTCTTTGGTTGTGTCATCCCAGGAGTAGAACCTTGCAGGTGTTTTTGTTAACCTCATACAGTTCTTGCTCGCCTGCTCCTCCAGCCTGTCCAGGTCTCTCTCTCTCTTCCTTCTCACGTCTGCCTCACCACCAGTCTGATGTCATCAGCAAACTTGGTGAGGCTGCTTTCAGCCCCATCATCCAGATAATTTATGAAGATACTTACCATTATGGGGCCCAGTATTGATCCCTGGGGAACCTCACTGGTGACAGGCTGCCAGCCTGACTGAAAACCATTGATGACCAACCACCTACCGAGTGCAGCCTGTTAGCCAATTCCATACCCAAATCACAGACCACCTATCCAAGCTGTGCCTTGACAGTTTGTCCAAGAAAAGGCTGGGGGAAATGGTGTTGAATGATTTGCTGAAGTCCAAGTAAGCAAGTGCTCCACTCATGTTGACAGAATATGCTATTTTGCAGTAGAAGGTGATCAGGTGAGTCTGGCATTGGTAAAGGCATATTGCCTTTTCCCAGTCGGCTACTTCATTGGGTTTCTACCATCCCACCAGCAGACTTTTCTAAACCCTGCTTCTGTGGAGGAAAAGGATCGAGCCATCTGTGCTGTTCATACTTGTGTGAATACTGTACATTTGCAAAGGTGCTGGTAAGGCACAGTTTTCCCTCGGTGCTGTCTGTGCAGCCAGCTGTGTGCATGCTGGCTGTGTGTATGTGTGACAGGCTGTTCATGTAGCAGGCTGCGAGCGTGGTGTGAGTGTGTGTGTTCCTGTTGGGGATTGTGTGCTGAGCCTTGTTGCTGGCTGGACTCTGGAAACAGGGAGCACAGCAGCCTTATCTCCATCAGGCTACCCAGTCCAGCAACCTCTAACATGGGAAAATGAATCTTCAAATCGATCTCATGTGTAATACTGGTAAGAAAAAGGGTATTTTTCTACTGTATGTGAACCTGATTTGACTCAAGGGCATATGTGTCCTTGAGGAACAAATTAGTGGTCTGGTTGAGTTTTCTGGGTTTTTTTTCCTGCTTGCTTTTTTGCCTAATTGCTATTTTAATTCACTTAGAGGTAAAACAGTTTATTTATAGCTGATTGGACTGGCTTATCTTGCAGTAGAGATAAAACTCTTTAAAATAATGTGGGGATCAAAGCTTGTTTACTTTATACAGACACCACTTCAGTAGAATTAACATTTCAGTATAAGAAGTTTCAGTTTTCACTGTGGTCTCTTAACAGCAATATAGACTTTCAGCAATCAATATTCTCCCTAAAATACTCAGAATAATTAAACAATAAAGATTACTGCTGGAAAAAGTACAGCACATCTTTACATTTATCACAGAGAGCAATTCTTGGTGGCCAGACTGTTACAAAAAATTTTCTCTGATGTGACTACATATTATACATAACAAGTACCAAAACAAAACAAACAGAAAAGAAAACTGATTGCTTTCAGGAGAGGTAAATAGATTGTGAATGCTGTTGTCTTCATTGTTGTTTTTATTAGGAAAAGAGATTATTTTGGGGTTGGCCTAAATTCTTTTCTCCAGAGGTAGACTCCTTTAAAGAGTCAGGGGTTTAGTAAAAAAAAAAAAAAGCAAACAGATAGAGAAAAAATATTTAGTAAAATGTTTCTGAGAATTTGTACCAATCACCTACTCTAGTGAAGAAAAATGTATTTAGATGGAACACAGAGGATATAAACTCAAATCCTTTATTTGTCTGAGGAAACATGGGCTCATGTTACACATAAAAGGTCTCTAATGCCCTTATTAGATGGTATTTGGAGATTTCTCAGGCTTTATAGCATGGAACTAACTATAAATTGCACAAACTAAAAAGCTGGAGAAATTCTGTGGAGGCTAATTGTATTTATTTTGCTGTTTTATTTTTCAAGTCAACTCCTTGTTCCCGTCATTTTGTGAAACTTGTTCACACACTCATGTGGGTGTAGCACAAAGGTACCATGGAGGAAATGTGAAGATAAGAAGTGGCTAATGGTGATGAAATGGGTGTACTTATGAAGTTCTGAGGAGTGAGATGTTTAATCATATTCTTATATATCTAAATATTGAAGCTGTAGCTACTGTTGTTCTTATTTAGTGTTCAGATTTTTGTTAATCTTATTCTTGGGGTTTTTTTTACTATTCTTATTCATAAAATAATAAGGACAGTGGGAATTTAAGCAAGTTTTAAGGTGACCAAAAATTAGTAGCTGTCATGGTGATTACCATACCCTGTGAATTCAACCATTCAAGGATTTTAGTTGGATCCAACAAAAGACCACAATGTCATTTAGTCTAAAAGCAAAGATATCCAGATTGCTTTCAGAATTAGTTCACTTGTTGTCCACAAGACTAGCCAATCAGTGAACTATATTGTACAAATAAACATTTCAGAAAGTCTCACACCTAAATGTACAGAACAGACTGTATTCAAAAATGAAGGAACAGTGTTTACAACAAAGTTGATAGGGAAGTCTTCTTACATAGAATTTAAGATTTATCTGAATATAGAAAGATGATGGTGTGTATCCATTGGTACAGAACTGGGACTTACATATTTTGTAAATTATCAGTGTATTTGAAAATGTTTAAATGACACTAAATTAATGCAATTAGTTATGCAAATAATGACATATACATTATGCTATCCGTACAAACAGATTGGATAAAATTGCATATAAGAACTTCCACAAAATTTTTTTGGAAAGCCATGTTTTACTGCATTTTAATACCCATTCAAATTTTGACTTTTATATCTTTTTGGCTAACCAAAAAGTGTCTGGTTTCATTGTCCTGTGACTCATTTTTCAGTTTCTCTGTTTCATGTCTTTAAATTTGTGAAGATAAAACATTGACCTATATATAATTCCTACTGTAAGCTTCATGTAAGAATTATGATAAGAAGCACTATTATTTCAATCAAAATAGGATTTCAGTTACCATGAACATTTCCATGACAACTCAAGGAAGGAAACTTCTGTTATTATTTTTTAAAATAGCTTTCAGGAAAGGAAAAGAGAAATGCTTTGTGAAGGATATTGAGTTGCTGAGTGAGATTTTGTTTGAGAACTCATGAAAATTAGTTAAAAGTAATTAGTTGAGAAGACCCTTTCTGGAGCTATCAACAGAGAACTAAAGAAAAATTACATAAATTAATTTTAAAAATAATTAATACTGGGCTGCACAATTCCAAAAGAGAAGCTCATTTTTATTAGTTTATCTAGGTAATCTTGTTCCATTTTATGTGATACATTATTGTCTACCCTCTTACAATAAGTTAAATTTTTGCATAAGTTTTGTTCCATTTTCACATACCTTTTTTTTGTATGATTCAGTAAGGCAATAATTACATAAGTATGAAAGAATCTCTTTTACCATTGTCTTGGTTTAAGACAATTTAAAGAGGTGGGCACTCTAAAATGAGTTTCCTCACTTTGGTTTCAACCAATCCCCTTCCACCAATAAGATGTAAGGCAAAAAAAAAGAGTTTCCTAACAAGTGAAACAGCAACATGCATGAAATAACAGTGAGTAATCACTAGATACAAAATTGCTAAATCTTAGGAACTCCTTGAGAAGGGTCACCCAAAGTGGTGGGGCACCACTCTCTTCCAAGACAGCCCCACTGCTGACGGTGTGTACGGAGACAAAGGGAAAATGGCATCAAACCCTTTCCAAGACAGAGCCTGCCACAGGTAACCCTATGCTCTGGGAAACAAAGGGACAAGATGCAGGAAAACCCTTCTTGGAACGTAGGTGCTTACGGAGCAGTTCTAGTAGCAGATGAAGACTTGCCAGCGTGCATGGGGTCAGTGCTGCTGCCTGTCGCTTCCTCCTGCTGTCCACCAGACTCTGCCGGTGTTGGTGCTGATGTCCCCTGCTCTGTGGGTGTGTTGGAGTGGGAAAGAACTGCTCTGTCAGAGCTGACACAAGGCTGAAACAGCCGCCTGGGGCTGGCTCATGATTCACCGCTGATAGGGTTTGCAAAGTTCACTCTAAAAACAGTTTCTAATTGTAAAATGCAGGGGTTTTTTTTTGTAAAATTTCCGAGTTGCTCCAGTCGTGAGCCCAGAAACCTGTGGGAGGAAACCTCCTCCAGAGTGGTGCCTCTGCCTTCAGCAAACACTGCCAGGGAAAAGGGGGAGTCAGCTCAGGTGCCCCAGCCTTTTAAGGCCACTGGCATCTCCTGACTGCCACACAATTCTGGTTCTGGTCATGCTGCTGGGCTTTAATGAGACAGTAACACTTTTGGGGTACAGATAGATATGGAATGCAAAAACATTTTGGTTACCCAGGACAACCATAAATTTTAATTGTTCTGAAGTAAACAAATTTATGGTGTTTATTATAAAATGTATAAAGCTATGTCTTAAATGATATCCTGACTTCATTATAGTGAACTATATAAATGAAGGCTATTTTTGTAGGAAATGTCTCCATAATCCAAATTTATTTAAGATCTAAACTTAATGGAAGTGCTATTTTCCCATAGCCAAAGAAGTTCCTCCTACATGAAAAAATTGTCAATAATACAGAAAGGTAAGGTAAAAATAGCTGCAAATGTAGTTTCAAATTCTGTCTTAGAATAGATATCATCAGACTACCTTCCTGGTGGTTTTATCCAGCAGGCAAGTCTTTTAAGATCTGCCAGAGAATCTGGTTGTACCATGTTATGGTTTCTTCTTGGACCTTATGCCTGAATGCTCTTCTCTTGCTATATTGGGTTTGCATGACCGGGTTTGGTAGCAGGTCATGGTGTGGCTTCTGTAAGAAGATGCTGAAAGCTTCCTGTATGTCCAGCAGAGCAAGTGCCAGCCAACTCCAAGACAAATGTGCTGCTGGCCATGGTTGGGCCTATCAGAAGTGGTGGAAATAGTGGTAATGCCTCTGTGATAACATATTTAACAAGAAAAAGAAAAGTTATTGTGCAGATGTAATTGCGGCCAGAGAAGGGCAAAGTGAGAACATGTGAGAGGAACAGCTCTGCGGACCCCAAGGTCACTGAGGAAGGAGGGGCAGGAGGTGCTCCAGGTGCTTGAGCTGAGATTCCCCTGCAGCCATTGGTGCAGACCATGGAGAGGCAGCTGTGCCACTGTAGCCCATGGAGGTCCATGTGGAGCAGAGATCCACCTGCACCTCCTGAAGGAAACCCATGCTGGAGCAGGTGGATACCTGAGAAGAGTTGTATGAATCCGTGGAAGGCACATGCTGGAGCAGGCTCCTGGCAGGGATCTGCAGAATCCTGGAGAGAGGAGCCTGTGCTGGAGCAGGATTCCTGGTAGGACTTGTGACCCCACAGGGGACCCACGCTTGAGCAGGCTGCGCCTGAAGGACCGCACCCTGTAGAAGAGTGACCTACATTGGAGCAGTTAATGGAGAAAGGTTGCCTGTGGAATGGACTCACATTGGAGAAATTCATGGAGAACTGTCTCCTATGGGACAGACTCCATGCTGGAGCAGGGTGAAGACTCTTTTTCCTGAGCAACAGCAGGAAAAATGTGTGATGAACTGACCATAACCCCTATTCTCTGTTTCCCTGCACCACTGCTGGGGAGGAGGTAGAGCTGGGAAGGAGGTGGCGGAAGAGGTGGTGGAAAGGTGTTTTTAAGATTTATTTTACTTGTCATTATCCTGTTCTGATTTTGTAAGTAATAAATTCAATTAATATCCCAAATCTGACTCTGCTTTGCCCATGATGGTATTTGGTGAGGGTCTCTCCTAGTCCTTGTCTCCACTCATGAGCCTTTTCTCTCCCCTGTACAGTTGCAGAGCAGAATGACAGAGCAACTTTGGTGGGTGCCTGGCATCCAGCCAGCGTCAACCCACTACACTTGCCCATATATATAGTAAAGAATTGCAGAAGTATAACCAAAATTATAAATTCTCCTGTTAGATTTGAGTATTTCCTTGAATTGTTAACTGTGCTTTTATACTAACTTGCAAATTATTTCCTGTTTGATATTACTTTCACCATTCCTTTTTCATCTCTGCTTTCTTTTTACTAGTCTCGTTTGCACCTTGATTCAGTCAGGCATCTCTTCTAATCAGATCCTAACATCTTGTATTCATGACTTCCATTACTTTTTCTTAAATTGTTACAATTTTCTTTAACTTTTCCTTCTCATTGCACATTTTTCTCTCTCTTTGTTGTCCTCCCTATTCTGTATATAATTTGTTGCCAGATACTTGCATTTGGACTCCTAGCCTCTCTTCTGAGGACATGACTCCCAAAACATTGTGAAGATCTATTGGAATCCTTACAGAGTAAATCAGCCAATTCTCATTGTGTTGAATGGCAAATTCTTTTCTTATTATCTATAGCCTTTATTTTTGTTATAAAACAGAGGAGTGAAACTACTTTTAGTAAGAGAAAAAGAAATTATTTATACTGCGGTTCTTTCTTTTTTAAGAAGCAATCAATTTCATTACAGTAATATCTTTTTGAGGAAATGAAGAAATTTTTAGGAGTCTACTGTTGTCTTTAGAGCGATTATTTTATTCAGTATACAAATGAATAGTAAAAAATGCCAAAGTAGTCTGGAGTGTGACTAACTACCCAGGAAAAAATGTTGCACAGTATACAGGTAAACAGTCTGATTTCAGTCAGGTATAATGGTATGTCAGGTATAATGATATATGGTCTCTTACTTCTTTCTATATTGAACCCTACCCTGTTTCACAACTGTCATGGTAGGGGCCTGGGTTAAGCCTCCCAAGGGCTTAACTACACGAACTATTTCCTGCTTGATTTCAACAGGATTGTCACTGCTATGGGCCTCATATGAAATCACTCTTCTTCAGGGTCACTTGATAGAGAGGGGTTACAATCAGACTGTAATTTGGAATGTGTGTTCTCTGAAAACTTGCAACATCTAAAAAGCTTGTGTTTCTTTCTTATTAGTTGGTGGAGACATTGCTGTTATCTTAGTAATAGCATCCATTGGGATCGATGATGTCCATCTTGCCATTTTATTACAAAAAGCTGTACCTCCTGTGCAGGACCCTTTTCTATATTTTACAGCAAAACTGTTTTTCAGACAGATTTGGACTATTTTCTTCCCCTTCTCAAAAACTTCTGCTGCTGTATCTCTCCACACAATAACATCATAAGTTTGTTTCAGGTGTCCATGAAACCCTGTTCCAGTCTGGATCAGTCCATGGCAGATGGTCGGGCTGTGTTTCCACCCCTGGGGCAGTCAACTGACCTCCCCTCCAAGTGAAAGCAAACTGTGGCCTGAACTGCCACAAAAGAGATTAAAAAAAACTCTTTAGCAATATCAGTTGTGGCACCACTTGGCTGCCTTTGACTCCAGCTCATATTGAAGTTCCAGCATGTCTGGAACAGCAGCACTCAGAGGCAGTGTGACTTCATTGAGGCCATGATCGTCTACTGCCAGCCTCCATTCCCCATTAGAATTCTACAGTCATATGGGGCTGCTAAAGTGTGAGCAGGTCTGGCTGATCACATGTTGGCTTTCCAGCCAATGAAGTAATTTATGGGTGGGAATTATGGAGTTTTGGTTGGTGTGATATGGCCTTGGTGCACCATTGTGGTAGTGATTGGCACCTGCTGTTCTTCAACCTTCAGCAACCCCACAACAGAAGAGCTGTCTAAGAGACCAGGCAAGGTAGACAACCGTGTAATTTCTTCTGTCTCCGAGGCAGCTATACCAAAAGCTCACCAGTACCCTTTTGAGTCCTTGAAATACCCTCTCCTGAGATAGTCTATGCTAAGAATGCACAGATCCTCTGGGGCAGTCATGAAATATTTTTGTATCTCCTGCAGCTCACTCAAGGTTAGGAATTGAGTGGTGGTTGACTCTTCTGTCTCTTCTTCCTGTTCCTGTGATGGCCCTTGTAATGGCCTTGGTAATGACATTGAAATGGCCCTTGTGATGGCCCTGCTTCTTCATCCTCTTTTCCCTCTCTGACCTTCTTGTCCTCCTTGCCTGTTTTTGCTAAAGCTTTTTTACAGTATGACATCTGTGTGCATTTCTTCTGCTTTTGTTACAGGGGCAACTGACACTGGCACATGTAGGTTCTCTGGTTCAGTGGCAGCATCTGTCACTGGGATTTAGAGCAGCCACACTGTCTGTCACAATGGTTAGAATAGCTGCAGCGTGTGTTGTCTTACCATCAGATCCCGAGACTTTCTCCCCCTGAGGGTACTGAACAGCGCTGAACATCCCTTGATAGGCCTGGGTAAGGCCCCAGCATGTTGCAGTGATTTGAGTCCTCTCTGGGGTGCCAGGTTGACAGCACACCTTTTTCAAATATTTTACTAGTATCTTTGATTCTGCAGTTGTTCAGGGGTAAGATGCAAAGACAATGGAGGTGCCCACTGCTCTAGGTACTTGCCCGTACCATCCCACACACCCCACCACTCCGAACTATCCACCCTTTGGGCAGATCTCTGGGTGATATTCTTAGTTAACCATCTGACCTTATACAAGACCTGAAACATACGCAGCAACATGCTGGTTCCTAGCAAAAAGACCAGGTTGGTTTCAAGGTCTTCAAAGGATATTCAAAATCTTTAAAATTTTCAAACACTACAGTACTCAGCCTGGAGGAGAAGGAAGGAAAAAAGGAGGGAAGATGTAGAAATGTGTCTCCCCCACAGGTTGTCTTTCTGAAGAGAAAAGGCCACAATATGATCATTAATCATTACCAGCAGATCATTCCCAGTAGATGAGTCCCAGAGTACAGAGATGTTTGCAGTACTGAATACATTCACCAGATTGGTTTACTGACCAGCAACACTAGCATATCATAAACCAGTACTACAAAATACCCCTCAATGATAATCCTAGCCCAGGCCCCAAGGACAATAAACATTACCACAGGGAACACATACTGCAAAGTAAGAAACTAGTGCTATTACAGTACAAAACTCTGGGAGAAAACACAACTGTGAGAGCAAACAAATCAACATTATAACCAGCAACTATTGAACCAATACAATGAACATTTATAACAACTTTCATTTAATACGCTGCAGTCAGATCTGTTGTCTCAACCTGCTGTGCCTCACACTGGGCACCAAAAAGGACTGTTGTAGTTGAAACCCAGCTGGCAACTAAGCACCATGCAGTCGCTTGTTCACACCCTTCCCCTGTCCCCAGTGGAATGTGGAGGAGAATCAAAAGTAAAACTTGTAGGCTAAGAACATTTTAATGATTGAAACAAAGAAAATATAATAAGAAAAAATATTAAATAATAATAATGATAATGAAAAAAAATAAAACCCAAGGAAAAACAAGTGATGCGCAATAAAATTGCTCACCACACACTGACCAACGCTAGACCCTGTCCCACAACCTGATCAGGCCCCCTTCCAGATAACTTGCCCAGTTTATACACTGGGCATGATGTTCTAGGGTACAGAATATCCCTTGGGCCAGTTTCAGGCACCTTTCCCAGCCATGCTCCCATCCAGCTTTTTTTGCGTACCTTCTCATTGGCAGAGTGTGAGGCATTAAAAAGTCCTTGATTTAGGATTAACACAACTTAGCAACAGCCAAAACGTCAGTGTGTTATCAACATTATTCTCATATGGAATCCAAAGCACAGCACTGTATTAGCTACTGAGAAGAAATTAGCTCTATCTCAGCCAAAATCAGGACACAAGTCTGTTCATGTATGCAACCACTTGTTGTTAACAGAATTTCAACATATAACTTTAAATATTTATATTTATACATGAATATTCATCCATTTACATGTATTTATTAAAGTAATTATACCTGCGGTCCTAGAAGGGGGTTTGTTATAGCATATTTAATAATTGAAGACAAAAGTTCCTAGCTCAATTAGAAAGTATCACTAATCAAGCAATTACTAGCCATTTGCAAGGTAAAAAGTAATGTAACTTGATGCTGGAAGGACAAAATACACTCTCAGTGTTTGATACTAAAAGTGCTGTATAAATGAATAAAATGTAATGTAATATGATTAAGGCAAAACTGAAGTCAAGTATCCTTTAAACTGAGATTAAGCATATTATTCATGACAGTGCAGGCATCATTAGACATGTATAATGTCTATGAAGAGGAAACTGTGTGAGTGGACATCACTAATTGAGCTTGACATCACCAGTAAGCCAATTCAGACTTCTTTAGTAATACATAAGAGATATAAATCTTCAGGAGTATTATTTTGTGATGGAACTGGAAACATAAACCTGTGCAACAGCAAGTCAGGGACACAAATCTCTATACCTACACAATAATTCATTTGTTATTATTTTGCAATTGATAAATGACACCCACAACATGTACAGAAAAGTGGGAGGTAAATTTGGAAGGTAAAGAAATAAATGTAAGAAAGAAAAGGATGGGAGGAAAGAAAATAAAGATTAATGTCTTTCCCCGGTACCATAAAACCCAAGTCAACAATTTCAGGATGAAATATGAGAGAAGGAAGCATAATAAGAATAAAGGTGAATAAAATTTATGAAATTCAGTAGTTAACTGATGTAAAGTATGCAGTCTGGTTCTGTTAAAGTGTTATTACCAGATGCTATGAAAGTTTAATATCTTATGTAAAATGGTAAATATACTTTTGAGGATAAATGACGTCTAACTGTTTTGTCCAAAAGAAACTAGACTCAATCTTTTTTTTACTACAATAGTGTCACTTTGCTCATAGGGACATTTTGTCATGGAAGTCTTGGTAATTTGTGACAGGGTGCTTACAAAGGGCAAAGGAGCATATGCATGTTGATTAATATATTTTAAAAAAATAGTATTGGAAGGTGTTGGAACCACAGGTGTTGGTTAGATTTAAAAGGACAGAAACACCACCAAAGTCTTTCTTTGATTTTCTGCATGCATGTCTGTCGGTGATTGAAACACGGACCCAGTCCAGCAGGGAGACTGAATCACTTTATGCAAATAACAAGTTGGTTTTATGTGAGGAAGATGATATGGAGTTGGGCTGCAGGCTGTGGAATGTGCCTGCAGAAGCACAAAGGAGCACATGGCAGCACAAAGGAGCACATGGTGGCTCAGAGAAGCTTGTCTCCACAGCCCCGGGGAGGAGGAGCCTGCTGACAGGAGCTGACAGGCAGGTCACCCAGTACAGAGACATTCAAAGGGTGTGCTGGTGACATGGCAGTGTGTGATAGGTCGTGTAAGTGTATAAAACCAGCTTGTTTCTGTGAATAAAGCCATTCAGTCTCCCTGCTGGGCTGGGTCCGTGTTTCAATCACCAACAGTGTAAGTGTATAAAACTGGGAGACTGAATAGCTTTAGTGACAGAAACAAGCTGGTTTTATACACTAACACGACCTATCACACACTGCCATGTCACCAGCACACCCTCTGAATGTCTCTGTATTGGGTGACTCGCCTGTCAGCTCCCGGCAGGCTCCTCCCCCCAGGGTCTGTAGAGACAAGCTTCTCTGAGCCACCATGTGCTCCTTTGTGCTGCCATGTGCTTCTGCAGGCACATCCCACAGCCCAACTCCATCCCGTCTCTTCTATACATGTCATTACTTTTTTTTCTCTCTTCCTTCTCTTTATTGTTCTCTTAATTAATATATAAGTGATTTTTTTTTGTTGTTTTCCTCCCCTCACCCCTCCAGATTACTATTCCTTTGTTAAACAGTTAACAATTGCAATATATCTCTCTATGTCTATATATCTGTATATATATATAACATAGTGCTTCACTTACTTGTCACGTTACAGACTGTATGAGGCCATGGACATGTTTTTTACAAAATACTTTTAGTGAGGTCTTTCTTTCCATGGTCATGGAGATAATTTCTAGTATGTAAACTATTTGTTATCATTTAAATATATCTATTATGTATAAGTTTTTCATCCTGGATGCTGAATTGGATATTAATCAAACACAATTCTGAGAGATGAAAGAGATAGCACAATGTCTCATTCAATACCAAAAAGAGAACCACTACAAATTAAAAAAATTCCCAAACAAATACAGAGAACAATGAGAACAAATTCTGTAAAAAGGGCATTTAAATCCATTAATTTAACATAGATGGTAAGTATAAAGGTAATGAACCATAAATGAGAGCATTTTATGGATAAACAAAGCCTTGCTGCGGGATTTGCGCAAATCAGATTAGATTGTGAGTATTTTTACCAAATATCAATTCATGTTTTTCTAGATATAAATTACTTTGCTCTTGTTTCTGTACAGTCATACTTGCATTACGTAGTAGCATAGAACACTTAAGAAAATCCATGTTAAATTAGAAGAATATGGTGATATGGACATGAGCTTAGTCAATAAATATACAAATACACATACTTAATCATGCATATATAATAAATATACATCAGATTTCTGCATTATTATTTGTAAGCTCTCAGTAGTAGTTTCAATTAAAGAGTAAACTGCCTTCCATTATGTATTAGCTAAACAGACAGACATTTATACGGAGTAGGGGACATCTCTAAGTTCCCTCATATAACTTGTTTATAGGTCTGTATCATTATTTGGATGCATGTGATAAACAGGAGAGGCATTAATCATTGCACTGAGAGGAATGAAGTAACAGTGGGATTTAGCTAGTGCAAGAAGATGGATTAGCTCTCTTCTGCAGACTCTAGTTTTGATATCTGACTGCTGAACACAGTGCTTACCCTGCATCTCTAAAATGCTTATCGCTACTATGTAACACTTGTCAGCCTACTCAATCTCTGCAAAAATTTTAAGTACAATAATATTTAGCTAGAAAAGTTAAATTGTAATGAAACATGGAGGGACATGGACAATGCAGATATTAATAATGCTATATTCTGAGAAATAACAGAGATATTATTTCTAATTAATTTATTCCAGCCACATCCTTCACTCTTCTATGGTTGCAATTCTTCCTGAATTTTCACTGTAGACTATCTCTTTTGGCTATTCATCATTTCTTCCGGATAAATTAAAATGCAAGTAATTTTATGTACAAGATGTAACTTTTTTGAGCTTCTTATTTATTTATAAGTACTGTGTATAAGGCCTAAACCGTTCCATTTGAATACTTCTTATATAGTTTTCAATGTTTCTCTTTCATTTCTCAGCTAAGAAAAAGGTAGTAGGTAGGCCATAACTTCAAAAACACAATTATGTAATTTCTTCTTGTATTAAAAACATAAAGCTGTTGAAAATATTATGTATAGTGAGGAGAACTTGCAGCTAGCAGCTAGGGCATCATTCTTCTAGAGGATCTCTAGCTGTGTTCTGACAATTTTGGCAAAGTCCTTTTCAAGATCTTCTGCAGGAATAAGCATGACTGGTATATTTTTATAGCTGTCTTGTGTTGGTAGCCTGCTCTCTTAAATACTTGAAAAATGATTTTGAGAATCTGCTTCTCAAAGAGAGCAAGCTTAAGGATTTAATTAAACCCAGTAGATTCTTAAACTACTTACCAGAAACTCATATCATAAAGACAGCATGTTCAAGTATTCGGAGGCACAGTTAATCTTGCCTCTGACAGCTGGAACAGTTTGCTGATTAAGTCAAATAAAAAACAGTAGCTACATACTAGTGAATATGAGCAATGTACTTTCGATGTTGCACTACTCAAGTCCTCAAATTTGTAAACCAAAATTAATGTTCTATCAGAAGTGTTCAAATAATTGTTCATATGGTGTTTTAAATGAGAAATATTGATAGTAATTTTTTGATCTATTTTTTTCCTCTATTCAATATTTTTATGTAGTTAGTCCCTGCATGTTGACTTCATTTGTACCTTCCAAAACAGGGTACAAATTGTTGATATGTTTTACAGACGAAAAAAAGAAACATCCTGAATTCTATATTATTAAGTTTTGAATTGTTCAGTGAGAAAGGTTTTTCTAAAACTAGTTTCTTCAAAACTTGTACATATAAATCTGGTTCAGCAGAAACAGATAAAACTGCTAAGCTGAGAACAAATAAGTGCAGACAGACCACTCCCCCCACATTATCTGACATTTCAAGACTGAAATGTAGCTTCAAGACCATGTCTTGAAGGTCTAGTGTATGTTACACTGCTTTTTCCAACTCCACAAAATTTGAAAAATTTCTTAGCAAGAAGTCCATCAGAGACAATGCACACCTTTAAACATTTATAATTGTACGGCAAGACATGAAGATGGATCAATAATATTCATTAATATGAAGAAGGGCACTACTGTGTTGCTCACTTAAAGAATGAAAACCAGCACAAAGTTATTTTTGCTGCCTTGACTGAGTAAGGAATTCGTGCCTGTAAGAACACTTCTTTTGGAGGTCAGCACCTTGGAAATCCTAAACTGACTAACTGCAATTTAGAGAATTTATAAGAAATTTAACTTAATTGTTTTATTTTCTAGACTTAAATAAAATTTTTTCAAATAATTTTAATTTTAGCAAAGAGTGAATTAGAATAATAGGTTCTTAGAAACAGTGTCAAATTAGAAAATCTGATACTTTTATATATTCTATATAATCTGACATTAAATCTATAAGTATAAATAAAAATAGAAAAACCTATAAAATATAAATAATATAAATAATAT
>VXBT01001875.1:0-15389 GCA_013400235.1 Oriolus oriolus
CTTCCAGACTGGAGCAGCCTGTCTTTGGAGAATTGCACCTGTAGAAAGAGACCCACGTCGCAGCAGTTTTGGGAGGACTGTGCGCCCATGGGAGGGACTCACACTGCAGCAGGTGCGGTTTGGCTGCTGCTCGTGAGACTGGACCCATGCCGGGTAAGTTCACGGAGAACTGTCTCCCATGGGAGGGACTCCACGCCCTCACAGGTGAAGACTCTTCTCCCGGGACAGCGGAACGAAATCTCGGTGGTGAACCAAACCCCCATGCCCTGTCTCCCTGCGCTGTCCGTAGGAAGGAGGGAGGGGCTGGGGGGTGGAAGGTGTTCTGAGGGCTTATTTTATTTCTTATTATCCTCCTCTGATTCATTATCTTCCACTTTACAACTTAAGATGAGCCTTTGTCGCCCTTGAAGAGTTTCTCCTGGTCCTTATCTCACTCTTGAAGCCTTCGTTAGCTGTTTTTTCCTTTTCCCTCCTCTGCCCAGCTGTGGCAGGGGAGGGTGAGTGAGTGGCTCTCATGGGTGCCTGGCACTGAGCCAGTGTCAAACCAGGACAGAAATGCATGCAATTAAGACTTGTTTCTCTTTTCAATTTGTTAAGCCAATCTTTGTTTGCTTTGGTTTTTTTTAATGATGTTGTTTTAATTAAGCTTATAAGAAGTGATGAGGAGTAGTATCATCTGAGTTGATGTAACAGATTAGTTGAAATTTTCATGATCCCTAATCTGTCTTCCTGATAATTTTATTGTGGGCATTATTGTCTGTGGAAAAAAACATACTATCTTCAGTCCAAGCCCCAAATGTCCCAAACATTTGATTAGTAAATCTTGGCTAAGTTGTTGGGCTACACTGTGTGCTGGAAGAGAAATTAGGCCTTGTTGGCTGCAGGTTCTCAGACCCGGAGGTGATCCTGGGATTACAGCCAGGTCACCGGGGATGGACTGAGAGAGGATTGTGGGTTTCTGGACAGTGTCAGCCCTATGAAATGTGATAATTGCAGTTTGTGACCTTGTAAGGTGTTGTTTACCTTTTACCATAATAGGCAATGTCTAAGAAATATTCCAGGTGATTGGGGAACACTGAGGTAAACTCATTTTTGTTTATATGAGGTGATTTCCTGTTTTTCCATTGGTATTTAAAGGAATTTCAGAGACGCAATAAAGCTTTCTTCTTCTTGCACCTTTACCATGATGTTGCGGAGTCCCTGCCCATGCGTGAATACTGCACTAAGTGTCAGATTTTTCTAGCATGATATTTAGTCTATTGTGGTAGAATTTCACTGCTTTCATATTTATTAAAAATTGAAATTGGAATGTTATTAACTTTTATCTTCTTTTTCTTTCTCTCTTTAGCCTGCATGGTATAGAAATAACTCCAGAATATTCCACAAAACTGGCAAGAACAGGAACAGAAAATTCTTCCTTTCTAATTCCATCTGCCTGCCTATATATGTTTTTATAGGGATGTATAAATTGTGTATGTACTTTTGTCAGACAGTCATGCATTTTCTAGATCTCTGTATATGTTCACATAACTAATCATACATAGACATACAAATCATACACATCTATGCATGGAATCTGACATAAAGTC
Organism: Oriolus oriolus; assembly: GCA_013400235.1. Classification (NCBI taxonomy): domain Eukaryota; kingdom Metazoa; phylum Chordata; class Aves; order Passeriformes; family Corvidae; genus Oriolus; species Oriolus oriolus. Next base: position 1,590 of record VXBT01001875.1, read on the forward strand.
TCTCTACTTATACAGTTACAGGTTTCTTAATAGGAATAAAATTAGAATACCTGTAGGGGATTTCCCAAAGAGAAATTAATCTCAATGCAAATATACAAAATAAGCAAAAATGTGGTTTTTTTCTACAAATACTGGTCTTTTTTTTAAGAGGACACAGCTTTGAATGAAGGCTCTGAAGAGGGTTATTCAGCCTGGAGAAAAGGAGACCGAGGGGAGACTCTATTGTCCTCTGCAACTACCTGAAAGGAGGTTGTGGCAAGGTGGGTGTTGGTCGCCCAGTCAAGTAGTGACAGAACAAGGGGAAAATTTTAATATCCTTATCTGCAGGGGAAAATAGACAGTGTATGGCATTAATTATCCTCACAAACTTTTGTCAAAATTTTTCTGTGTACACTGTGATATATCTTACAAGTTTGATTTTTTTTCTCCTCTAATAATTGTTTCCTTGGCTGTAATTTTAAGAAACCCCTTCTATTAAACTGTTCAGTTGACACAGCTTGACATACTATATCACAGAGGAATATATCAGCCTGAAGAACACAAGATGCATTTCAAAAGCTCTTTTTACAAACCTGGATTGTGTACCTGTTGTGGTTGTCATTCTCTGTAAGGTAGCTAGTTGAAGACATCTGTCCAATGTTTTTAAACCCAGATTTTGCACTGTATTGTACATACCCTACAGCACAGACTGCATTCTCCTGTTCTGCTTGTAAAAATTACATTCATTCCTAAAATATATAAAAATTTCACTGTATGTTTACTGGCAATCTGACTTGGCAGGAGACCCTTTCATTCAAGTGTTAATTCTCAGACTTTCTTTACTTGTGACTTTATTGCCAGCTTTTTTATTATTATCATCTTTTGCTAATAACTGAGAAAGCTGTGTAGTGTGCATCAATATCAACCGGTGTAGGCTTGTATCAGAGGTTATCTAGGTAATTTTTAATTTATAAGGAAAATCACAGATGGTCTGCCTACATTTTGGACTTAGCATAGAAAAAATATTTCTCTGTCTTTGCAATCTATATTGATGATGGAATGATTCAACAAAAATTTATCACTATGAATCTGTTTTCATAAGAAATCAATTTGCTACTGCATCCAATATTTTTATCTTTAAAAAATCTGGATCAGAACTCACTTGAAGACAGTTTTTAAGTGAATCAGCCTGTTATAACAAAAACATTTCATAATGTATGAAATATTTTGTGAAAATCAGCGTTGTAATAAAAAGACACATATTTGGTTGCAAATGATTTTCTGTATAATTGAACACAAACCAGTGGGAACACAAACCAGAGTGAGCTCTCATAGACATAAAAAAAAGAGTGTTAGATACTTCATAGATTGTAAGATACTTGACGGGGTGATGCGGGATTTTAGAATGAGAAATCAGCTGCATTCATTCAAGTCAAAAATCTCAGTAGATGACTTTCTGGCAACATAAAAATACACATTAAAAGAATAGGACCAAACTGAGTAAAGGATATCACAGAATAAATCACAGAATAAATTAGGTTGGAAAAGACCTTTGAGATCATCGAGTCCAACCTGTGACCTCACATTACTTTATCAGCTATAGAAAAGGCAAGACACCTTTCAGCTCTTGAAACAAAGGCAGGAACATAAAATGACCCTCTGGTCACCCTTGTGTTGCAGCCCAGGATAAGGTTGGTTTTCTGGGTGGCAAATGACATTGCTAGGTCACATCAAGCTTCACATCCACCAACACCCCTTAGTCCTCCTCAGAGCTGCTCTCAATCCATTCTCCACCCAGCCTGTACTTGTGCTTGGGATTGACCAGACCCAGTGCAGGACCTTGCACTCAGCCTTGTTGAACTTCATGCATCTTGCGTGGTCACAACTCTCAATTCTGTCAAGGTCTTCAGGCGTGATATCCAGAGGGGAAATAATCAATCGTTGATAGTGATACCTGTGAAATGTTGATAGTGAAATCTGTCTTCTGCCCCTATTCTTGAAGGCACAGCTCTTGAGGAGACTGTTAACTTTCATTACCAGACTACCATATGTGGAGCTAGAAATATCAGTAGGATAGCAAAATTATCAGTAGGAGAGACCCTTCTAACTGCTTAAAGTGTTTTTGACTGACATGATGAAATAATAAGGACTGAGTTAAATAACTGAACAAGTAAGCGTGATTTCTTGTGGAAAATATATTTTTTATTGCTATATATAGGTCTAAACAGTACAAGGAGATGGGATATAAAAATTCATATTCAAAAGATTAATGTCTAAAATAGCCTTACGGTACTCATTTGTGATTTTCTGTGTTGAAAGAAGATCAGAGCAAGAGAAATAAAAATAAGAAAGCTACAGAAAGTGTTTTGAAAACATTTCTTTCTTACACAGTAAGTTGAACAAGCAGCAAATGAGGTCACAAGGGCCATATAATTGAAAATCAGGCTGCTGCTGTAAGATAAACAAGGTTAAAGTTGGAAAGCACATAGGATACCATTATTATAATATCATTAAGTTTGAAATGCTGATGGAGTTCTGTAGAGAGGTCAGCAAACACAAAGATATTGCACTGTAAGAAATGCTGACTTGAAGGAAATGTGAAACAAGTTGAATAAAAGTGGCCAAAATTCAATAATTCATGAAAAATCAAGAGTGGAAAAAGGAGAATCTATTCTTGGTAGGTCACATTAGGAAAAAAAAAAAAAAAAGGGGAAAAAAAAGCCATGTAAGCGTAAATAAATGCACAAAGTTAAAAGAGCAGCAAAAACAATGTGGTCAACCCAAAAGTTTAAGTCCCTGTGTGACTGAGAACAGCATAAGAGAGAAAGAAATCCCAGAACATATAAAGGAGTTTCAGAAGCTTTAATGATACTCAAAAAAATTGGACAGAGCAAGAAGAAACTGCAACATAAACTTCAGGACATATATAGAAGAAATCTCAATTATTCTTTATAACAGATAAGAACAAATTGTAGTTTCTTTCAAATAACCATAAATATAGAATAATGTTGCTTAAGTCAATACACTTACTCCAGATTTACACCAAGTAGAAGAAGAATGAAGCTGCTTCAGTCTGTTATGTACAACTGATTACCATTTTAATTAGGGCCAGAGGGATATGAGAAATCACTTTCTGTGAAATTCTTGCTGATCAACTATCGTCTATAATTGTCATTGCTGATTTTTCTCCCTAATGGGAAGAGATGAAAAAAAAAAGAAAGTAAACAAAAGATTTTGTCATGAAATTGTTCACTGATATTTATCTTTTTGCCTCTTTGCTTCCATTAGTTGTATCCAGTATTTATCTCATGATCTATTATATACGAGATAAATAGATTTTTCTTGCTATCCCTGTATATTTTTAGCCATAGGCTGAGATTTACATCCTTTATGTTGGCGATCCTAGGACGTACTAAAATATATTATCTCAAGAAAAAAATAAACAAGATAGCATTTCAAACATAAATATTAAAAATTTAAGTGACAAATATAGGGCTAACAGCCCCTCAAGCTTCAGTGTCACTAATGTACCATCACTAAGGACCTGATATGAATATTGTGGGGATTTTGAGATAAGTCTTCAAAACACAGGAGAGAAAAAGGCTTTGATTTTTCGAGACTATCAAGGACCTCATGCCAAATGAAAGGAAAAAAAATGTCTGTTGGTTTCTTAAATTAACTTTTCATCTTACACTTGTAATTTTGCTGCTCCCTTGCATCAGAGGGATGATAGAGGAATGTATCTATTCAGCTTGATTGACCCCAAGCCTTTCACTGACAATTTGTATCAATATCCACTAGAAAGTTCCAATATAAGCTAAATATATGATGATTGTTGCCTGTGTCATCATCCAAGGAATTAAAAAAGAGAAAATGAAAAGGAAATGCTACAGAAGCTTTGTAGTTCATCCTAAAACACTTGAATATAATTTTTTCCTTCCATTACAAACAAATCAAACAACAAAACCGGTTCCACCAACAGCTAAGAAAATCTACTACTGGTTATAGAGAGTATTGATTTGAGTTTTGCATCCATTTTTCCAGTAGCAGGAGAAAAAAGGTTATGGGTCATGTCCTTTATCTGTAGGGTTGACCCCTGTTGTGCTGTCAAGTATGTAGGTAGCATTAATCTTTATTTAGATGAACCCACTCTTATTTGTAGTTCCAGATGGTATCAGCTTGCCTGATGAATTTGGATGTAATAAAAGTGTTAGAGCCACTCAAGAGACTACAGATATGTCACGTCGCAGATGGAGTGATACTTTTAAGAGAGAAGTAGCAATACTTCTATTGATAAAAAGCAGTGATTTAACAAAGTTTGGAAAATAGGAAATGCGTCAGTGATTTAACAAGATTTGATAGCAAGGTACGCTTGATCACCTACCACATAAAGGACAGAGTCAGACTAAACCGTCAGGGAGAGCCTTCTGCCAAGTCATGAGGTTCAGCAAGGACACCCTTGCTTTCTAAATTCCTTCTCAGAGGGGAGTTTAGGTGCAGCTGGATCCCAGCTTATTCCAGACTTTGTCAAAAGTTTATGTCTAAAGGATTATATGTGCAGAACCAACCCTTTAGAGCACTCAGTTAAGATTTGAAAGTTTAGTGTGCTGTTAATCACATACTGATAATCTGTTGCAAGGAATCTCTCAGCCTCAAGGAGTAGCCTAGAGAGGTGCTGTTACTCAAGGTGTGCTGACTGCTGCCATGCAAGAAAGCTCAATGACCCCCCAGCTGTCCACTATTTATAGAGTAAATTAACTGAATTATAGTGGTATTTGCATACTAACTGCAGAAGTCAATTTCCTCCAAACGTAAGCAGCACCATGATTAGATGGGCACATTGCTCAAATAAGCCCTTGACAAGTGTGTCTGACCCAAATCCACTTTGAGTCTGGTGCAGCCATCATGACCAGATACATCCATTATGACTGCCACTAGTGGTCATCACTTGAGCAGGGTTACAGGAAATGAAGGTCAGATTGGTGTGAGGGAGGCAGGGCAGAGGACAAGGACAACAGACACAGTCACAAGTCATTGGGTCTTCATAAGGAATAAACTCTTAGAAAAGGGAGGATCAAGGGGGGAACACATTTGTGGTTATGGCATCTGTCTTCCCAGGTAACAGTTATGCGTGCTGAGTCCCAGCTTCCCAGGACAGCTGCCTGCTGATAGGAAGCACTGACCAAAATCCTCTTTTTGCTGAGCATGGCTACACATAAAGTGGGATACTCTTTTGGTCAGATCAGGTCAACTGTCCCAGCTATGGCCCCTCACAGCTTTTTACCTACCCTCAGCCCACTGCCGGATAGTGTGGAAGAATGAGAAATAGAAAAGACGTTGATGCTGCTCAAGCAATGTTCAACAATGAATAAAACATTGGCTTGCTATCAGTGCTATTTTGGTCATAAATCTAAAGCACAGCATGGGCTGCTATGAAAAAAAACTAACCCCACTCCAGATAGATCCAGAACAAGTTTCTGTTCTTTTATATGCTGATCAGAGACTGAGTCAGTATAATGGTTTCCTCTGTATCATAAGCAGGATGCAGTATGTTGTGTCTTTTTCTGAGATTTCGTACATAAGGCAGATTCCTTTCTTAACAAAGAATACTGTCAATTCAAGACTGAGGCTTTTGTGTATTGATCTCTGATGTTCCTCTTTATTCTCAGGGGGAAAGAAATCCAAGCCAAACAATGTGCTCTAAATCTGTCATTTACCATGGGAAGGTGTGAGCACTTATTTTCTTTATTTTTCTTCTCTTCAGTCGGCTTCATGTCTTTTTTTTTTTCTCCACATAAAATGGCCCCACTTCACATTTCACTTTTAATAATCAATATTTGTTCAAAATACTTAAAGAAATAAGGTTAATATGAAAAGTAAGAGATTATTATACTATATCAAGCCTGAATTTTTTGATTTAGCAATATTAACTTAACATTACAAACTCATTTATTCCTAAAACATTTATGACAGGGAAATGCAAATTTCCAATTCTCTACAATCTAAACAATTTTCTGACTTCTTTTTTCTTCTAATTTTTCTTAATAAACTGGACATCAGAAATATTTTCATTCTGAAACAAAAAGGCTATGAACTCTAACTTTTTTGTAAATCAGAAACTAATAAACTGGGCTCATATGGAGCACCATGCTAAGATGCGGAGGTCAGAATATGTGTTTGTCTGTCTGGGTTGCACTGTTGCCTGTTCAAGTTGTTTTTCAGATTATCAGTCCGACAATCTATTCTTCATGTTTGAACAAGACATGGTCTTGTGCTGCTACAAATAGGTTTACAAGCATACACATTTGGAATGTTTTCAGTACTGTGACTTAACATAGTCTGGCATAATTTCGATTTTGTCCATAAAACAAAAACACTGGCAAATAATGGAATTGCCAGGTTAGTGAATGGCCACAAAGAAACATAAATCTTTGGACTGTCATTTCATTATACTCTGGAGGATTCCTGATCCCACTCTGTATCTGTCAGATGACAAATGACAAAAATCTGGACAACACCACCTGTTCACTGATTTCCTGATAAATACAACAAATTCCGTACTATAGTTCAAAAACTCCAGTGCTCAGAGTTCACTATACTCAGAGATCTCACATATATATGAACAACCGAAGGTACTTTGTATACTGATTTTGTATCAGTTGAGGAAATATAATTAATACTTACATCGGGGCTCTACCTGTTTTGCCAATCCATAGTGCTGCAAATATAGTGTCTTATTACAGAACAGTGGTATCTGACACAAGCACTTTAACCTTTCTAAGGCTAAATTGTCAATGAGTGCACCTGTTGAAAAAAGTGTATCCAGCATTACATAGTCTGTCATTTCTTTGAATTTGAGAGCCATAAATACCTAGGAAGTACTTAGAGACCAGAAGCAGCAGAACTAATGTCAGAAGATTGGTTAAGTAATAAACTCATGTAATATTCTCAGTGCTATGTTTACTCTCAGTGAAATTTAAGAATTCCAGGTTAGTTAAAAGTGGAAGCACTTTAGGATATCACCTCTCTGCCATCTTATCATCTTCTTTAAATTTGCCTTATTTCATGAACTTATTCTTTTAGCTCAGAATTGCTTTCATGTGGGTTCTAGCTGCTTTGTCCTTAACTATCAACTCTAATAAAATACAAAGACAGTGAAATCCTAGGATACAACATCTGGATTGAATTGCACATGAATTGCTACTTCAGATTTTTAAATGGAATATCAGGCTGAATTCTTTTAAAATAATTAATAATAAAAATATTATTTCTAGTCTTAGTCTTCTTTAATAGATCTATTTTCTTTATATTTTTGTCTTATTTTTTGATTTCCCTTCTCTACATTACTTTTTATCCTTAGTTTGTTTTCTACTTTTGCCATCTGTTTGTTGTTGTTGTTGTTGTTTCTCTAAAAAGTACTTTATCACCCTGGAAACTCAAGCATTATAATGTCTTGGCCAGCTATAATAGTTTTCAACATATTTTATGCCAATTGCTCTCAACTTACATGAAGAACACCAATTAACAGAGAAGTCTATGCTGCTTGTCTCATTCTTTTAATGGTAGCCATACAATGACCCTTAGCAAGAAAATTATGATTATGAGCATATGGTGAAACAATTTAATGTCTTACTTATTTCAAAGTCTTTCTTATTACAGCTATTAGTAGATCCTGCTGGATGATCAAGCAATAAATCATTTGACCATGTAGAATTCATAGTCCTGTAATTGATCTTTTTCATGTGTTTTCAGATAAAACTGCATAATACTTTCTAATGAAAGGTAAATGAGTAGATAAATTTCTAATGTCCTTGAGGGAACACAGCTGGAGAAAATTGCATTCAGGTAATATAACTTACAATCCTTTCCCATCTTTCCCCATTTTCTTTGTGTTGCCTACAAGGGTAAAGGCAAAAGAAACATACTTTGGGGAATGAAAATTATAAGGAATTGCTATGGGTTAGTCTATTTTCTACTTCCATCCACTTGAGATCAGGAAAAAACCCACCACCTATTATTTTGTATTAATATTTTCATATTTTATAAAGATGACAATGCAGTGCATTAAACAGTTATACCTCAGAGGGCAATGAGATCCAAATTTGGTTTTTGTTTATTTCATTGATTTGGCTACATGAATATTTCTAGCAAAAAACTGCCCCGTGGACTTCAGTGTCTGGCACAATAAATCAATAGCAGTTTCTGACTTCTCTGCATATTTAGATCTTATATATGCAGAGTGTTATATGAATAATAAATGCTGCAAAAAAAAAATTGGTTTGGAACAATATCATGGAGGATGATTCTTTTATTTTATCGGAAACAATTAATATATTTGTAATCTGGGACCTGGAGGAATAATTCTTCAAAATATTATTGCTGGAGATGCTGGTATACTCTGTGAAGTCTTTACCCACCCAAGTTGTGAATGAACTGCAGAAACAATAAAAATATGGAACAGGTTGAAGGGAGTTCCTACTCAAGTATGTGTACACAAATGTGCATAGCCTGAGAAACAGACAGAATAAGCAGATATCAAAACCTGACTACTTCAGGGCTTTTCAGGGAATATGGGTAGGAAAGACAAGTAGGGAAGTTTCCTTTATGTGAAAGAGCAGTTCAGAAAAAGTAAGTTGCTGTGTAAGGTATATGAGAGGCAGGTGAGACCTTGTGAACCAGTATCAGACAAGATGTCAGGGAAGGAACTCAGGAAAACTGACCCATAGAAGCCGTGACTGTGAGGTGCAGCTCCTGGATACTGTTAAACATCAAACTTGAAATATATAATGACAGGAAGATATATGCTTTGCTCTCTATCTATCTCTATCTCTATCCAAACAAATAAAACATCCAACAAGCCAAACAAGCACTGAAATAGAAGGGTTTCTGGTTTATTATTACCCACTTAGCAGTTCCTAGAACAGACCCCAGTTTCATGAGGACTGGGTTCAGCTCACTACATTAGAGAAAATCCTGACCTCAACAGCACCAGCTGCCTGGTACTACAGGACAAGTGAGAACCTACTCAAACCTACCCACATTCTTACTCCTTTTTCCTGCTTTATTTCTATTGTAAGAAAATTGTTCTCAGCTGAAGTCCTTACTGAAGTTAAGCAGAACATCCTCTGTGGTATTCTGTATACATGCATTTTCCATTTCCTTCTTCTGAGGCCACACATTTTATTCATTACATGCCTTTCCTTCCACAAACAGTTCAGGTTTAATGTTGTCCAACTCTGATTCTGAAAAAAATGCTTTACCTGAGAGAAAAGCAGCAATAGATCTAGAAGTCCCACTGTTTGTCCCAGTGGTTTCCAGTTCTCCAACAATTAAATCTTTTTCTTTTTTTCCTCAGAAGATAAAACTTTTCTGAGAATTTACAGCAAAACTAAGATAATATGAAGAATATAGGAACATAGAAATGAGATGTGATGTAGTGAAGTAAACACACTGTCTCTCCCTAAGCTGTTGTTGCCGTATCCATCAGTTCCTATTAAAATTCCCTGACAGAAAAGTCATCTATTTAAACTGTAACTTTTTAAAGCATTTTTAAAGCAGACCTTATAGCTGGTATAAATCAAGGTACCTCTTCTCATTTAAACTGAGGTTCCAGGTATATGTTTGTACAGTTGACTTCTCTAGTTCAGTCACTATATTTGAAAACAGAGAGTAAGCTGTGATTTTACTTAAGCAAAAAACATATGCAAGAAGCATATTTCAGTAGCAGGCTTGAGCTCTTCGAAATACAGGAAAACAGAAAGAAAAATGGGAAGGCTATTTAAATGCTTACAAATGCTTAACTGAGGCTGTTAGTTATCAAATTGTCTCGTGTATCTGCTTTTATTTTTAATTTCTACAAGGTTATGCTTGCTAATATTGTACACCAGTGAATGAGACACAATTTTATTTTCAAGACAGTTAAAATGGACTCAATGATCTTAAAGGTCTTTAACAATCAAAAGAATTCTGTGATTGAGAACCCTTAATTTATAGGTATGTATCAAAATCATAGTGGTATGCTAAATTAAAAATACTATAAGTTGTGTCCTACAGAACATAGATTTAAAAATACAATTTACACTCAGCATTTTTTTTTATTTGAAATGAATCTTTTTAACACTGTTACTTTGCTCAAGAAAGCCAAGGTTTGTATCTTTTTATTTCTTTATATTTAACCCTCAACTATTGTTAGCTTTGACCTATCCAAGGCCATAAATTCACCTAATGTATTGCTCATTCATTAAATACCTGCCATTACTCCAATCTGGAATCAAGTAACATTTAGAGAGTTTGTTCCTCTTCTCAAAATAAGCTGAATCATTAAATTTATTGATAAGTACCTCAAATTATGCAAAAAATGATTGCAGTTTTATTGAAATACAGTTTAGTTCATGGTTCTGTTTTCTGCTTTGGGTTTTTTTCACAAAACCTGCTAACATATGTTTGTGAGGAAACCTGTACATTTCAACGTAGGCAGATATTTGCATAAAAATCTGCATCAGAATCAGACAAATCCTATGTACTGAATATCTGTTTTTTTGCAGTTGCACAGTATTCTGTCAGTTTTAAAAGGCTTTGGTAAGTTTTATAAATTTGAGGACCACATCTATGCATTTCCCTCCAAAAAATCAAAACCAAGACCAACTAACCAACCAACCAAATCAAACCAAACCAAACCAAACCAAACCCAAGAAACCACAATTGCATGATTTTTCTCATTTATTTAACAGAATGTTTTCAAGAATCTGGAAGATCTGAGGATAGGATAATGAGAGTGGTTTCCAGAAAGGCTGGAGAAGTATATGTGATTTATGCTATCTCTAAATAGCAGTCATCAAGGGAAATACATATTTTTCACTTCTGATGTGAGCAGTACTATGCCAACTGATTCAAAGCTTTTTAAAAACTTATTGTCTGCTGAAATAATTGTAGATTCAGCTCTTGTCTTGGTATTGTCCATGTGTCTGAATTACTCCAATGCATATGGCATATGAAGACCTCTTGAAAAATTCATGGAGTGATCACAAGCTACTTGCTTGTTAGAGAGAACAAAGACCTATGACACAGTCACCATTATTTGTAGTCATTTGCCTCTTCATTCCAATGTGAAGTCAGTGCTACCCGTAATATAGAAACTCATTAAAAGCTCTGGATGTCTCCTGTAATTTCAAAACAGCTGTAATCAGCTAAAAGTCACAAAAATCATCAACACCCTTCAACTATTTTGCTGTATTTCTGCTTCATGTTCCAAGTCATGATTCAGTTGCAGCTAAATCACTTGTCCATGTTTGGAATGTTGACAATGAAATATCACTTAAATGCTGTCAGGCTTCATTGTGCTCTGTCATTAAGAAAATATGGAATTCAGATATTAGATCATTTGGTCACCTCACAGTAACAGCACATATTTCAAAATAGCTAAGAAATAAATAGTTACTATATATGGCCATAACAAACAAACAAAAAAATGTGCTGAAATCACTATTTATATGTGGGTTCCAAAAGGGAGAGAAAAGTATGGCAATTCAAACGCAAACCCAAAAAGTATTTTTTTTTATTTTAATTTTCCAACTTTGAAAATTCTAGAACTTAGATCACAAGTTTGGGGTTTCTTTTGATAAATATCTGTGATTTATTTTTAGCACGTATGTAAGGTTAATTATTTTAATGACATTTTTCTTTTTCAGAATCAAATATTATTAATATTCTTCATTGTCCTCTTATTAAATGGTCAAGACTTTAATTCAGCTTTAACTTTTACTTTGCAAAGTCACAAATAGCAAGTCAATCAGGACATTAATTTGTTGCATGCTCCTTTCAGAGCCGCCAATACATATGCAAAGTTCACTGCAATGAAAAAGAAGAAGAATTAGATTATATATTACCCTTGTGAAGTGGCATTATATTTGGTAAAATAAAAACTTTTCAGTGGCTCATCCTGGAAGGTGGCCAGGGAAAAATCCTTCCATCAGAGGTTACCTGGTCAATTCTTTTGTATCTACATGAGCGATGCCCTTGTTGCACTTTTCCCTTGCTGGAAATACATTATGTATTACAAGTTGTTATTGCAAGGACCAAATCTTTCATTTTAGCCATCCCTTTATCTTTTTCTAGTTGTTCATTTCATCCCTTGCAGCAAAGTGGAATCTGTCATAGAATGTCTTATATGTCTCCATGTATTCTTGATCTCACTCTGTCTTCGTTATTCACCCAAGACTTGACAGCAAGAAAATAACATATTATGTTAGAAGTGGTCCATAAATTCCTGAGGAAGGGGAGCTCCTTTTAGTTGTGCCACAAGAGTGTGAAATCGAAAATATGTAATGTTACATTCATTAAATAAGCATAATACTACAAGTAAATGATAACGCTAAAAGATGCAAACCACCACAAACTTAATTTTTACTATTTACATTTTGTTAATGTATTTCTACATCTATATGGAAAATTTAGTGCTTAGATACAAAAATAAGGAGTATAGCAAGAGCTATTTCATTAAACAGAATGGAATAGAATACTTTAGAAATGCATTGCACAAATCTAAGGATGCTCCCACTTGGTGCATTTCTTTCCAGGACACCTATTAAGCTGACCATTCATGGCGGGAACATGAACGTGCAGACATACATAAGAAAGAACCTCTTATTCTGATATTACTGTGAGGTTCTAGGCATGTGACTCTGAGTCTTCAAGTTGCTGTGGTCTATCAGTACGTCAGGTCTCATAAGAATTCTTTGCAGGCTCAGATTCTGAGTCACTGTTCAGTAAAAGAGAAGAGTAACTAAGGAAAACACACTTCACAAGTTAATATTTGGTTACATATGTGAAGAAAAATGGCATTTTATTAAGGAAGACACAGCTTCTCTATACGGGTTTCTGGAAATAACTGCTTTTAAAATCCTTTTTATTGCAATGACAAAAAATGGCAAAATTGTTTAGTCAGAAGAGCTAAGGAGCCCAATGAACTATACATCCTTAGTGAAATCTCTCTGAAATAGTGTCCTGTAACAAAGAACTTATAAAAATCCAGTAAAACATTTTTAATTACAGACATCCATAGAACAATATATGACAAACACATGATAGTTACAGTGTCAACCCAGACAGAACAAAAGTTACCTACTACTAGGTACCTACCTACTTTTTATCACAAAGCATCATGCTAATTGATTTCAGGGGTGAAGTTCTTCCAGCATTAAAACAACAGAACTAAAAAAGCCCTGGAAACCCTTCAGAGTATCAGAGAATTGCTGAGAATGAGAATGTAAAGGATCTCTGAAGACCAGGTAGCCCAACTGCCCTTTTGAAGCAGAGTTGACTAAACCAGGTTCTTCAGGGCTGTTATGCAATCCCACTTCCATATCATAAAAAGAGGCTTCTTGGTAATTCATCCAAACAGATATTAGTGCAGAGGGTTTTGCAAACAAAATTACATAAACATTAAAAGATCTCGAATCCATGATGATCAACTAAGACAGGGAAAATATTTACAAATATGAAGATTGCTAGAAACTGAAAAGCTATATTAACTCAATTCTCTCAACCTAGGCGTTACTTATTTGCTATAGAACTAATATTAGAGGTAGTTTAAAAAATTATCTTGAACATTTTACGCGGCCCATTTATAAAAAGGATGAGAAGGAGGATCCTGGTAATTACAGGCCAGTTAGCCTGACCTCAGTAGCAGGTAAGGTTATGAAACAGTTTGTTTTGAGTGCCATCACATAGCACTTGCAGGATGGCCAGGGGATCAGACCCAGTCAGCATGGGTTTAGGAGGGGTAGGTCATGTTTGACCAACCTGGTCTCCTTTTATGACCAG